>BQNB010014525.1:0-33810 GCA_026074375.1 Tanacetum coccineum
AGAAGGGCCGGTTACACCCAACCAAAAACCAACGCCCCTTAATTCTTTTTTTTATAAAAATGGAAGGAAGATAACTACATATTGACCACTATATAAAGTCCTATTATCACTCTAATACTTCCTATATACACACACAATTATACAAAAGAAAAAAAATGGTTCATACCCCTTCCTCCTTACTGTTCGAACGAAGCCCCCAAAAACTATCACAAAATCCATCATCAAAACTCCTAAATCACTCCCATTCAACCTTAAATTAACCCTAAATTAAACCCCAATCATCCCCCATCACTAAAAATCACCACGCATCAAGAATCTTGATTTCTTGATTTTCATAAAACTTTGATTCTTAGGGTTTTTACTTAATTAAATACAAGAAGATCATCAAGGGTATAAAGTTAAGTGTTTTTGAACAATTTTAGGTGAAGCAAATCAAATATTTTTGGTCTTCTTTGGTCTTTGTGGTGCTCGGCAGATTCATCAAACCCACAAGGGTTTGATATTGTTTGATTTTCTTGAATTGGTTTAGCATTGTGAGTTCTTTAATTTTTCCCTTTTTCATGTTTTACTTTTATATATGTTTGCATGTGTATTGATCATGTTTAAGAATCCATGGATTAAGTTATATGTTATGGTTTTGATATTGTTGGCGAAATTGGTGATTTAGTAGGAGTGATATGTTAGGTTGAGCATAGTGGAAGTGTATTTGATGCGAAATATTAGCGATTTGAGTGGATTATAGAACCCTTATTTAGGACAAAAAGTTAGGCTTATGATTCGGAAAATTAGCGAGGTTGTAATATGAGATTTTGTTGTTTAATATGATAGAGGTCGTTTTAATGTTCGTTTTGGTATAAATTAGGACTTCTAATTCTTAAAAAACAAGAAAGTTATGGCTAAATGAAGTTTGGAAAATAGAATAGTAAAATTATGCACTAGGCATTTTTATGCAGAATTTTAGATCGTCTTGCGCGTGCCATAACTTGGTTATTTTAAAAGCTTTTATAGGTTTTTCGGAGGTTAAAACTAAGTTCGGCGAGTCTACTTTCCAACGAAGAAGGCCTCGCGGATTTTCAATAAGTATAAGTAGGTCAAAAGGTCTTTACCAAAATGGTTGTCGAAACTGTAAATCTGGTCCAGAATTTAGGTTGTAAAGATGTAGTGAGAAGGTGGATCAAAACTTAATATTTTTTTGACGAAATTCACACAGTAGCATATTCATGATATGTATGACCTTCCTGAATTTTTCCAGATTTTTATGGAAAGGTTAGAAGGGTCTAATGGTGTCCAACTTTTGAAAAGTCCAGCAGACCCTGTTTTGGGATATATTGCATTAGCGTATTTTTGAAAAATGGTTAAATTTGGCTAGGATTTTGGGGAAAGCTACCGAGGTTTGATAACATATATATGTGTTTATATATAGAAGTGGAACGTCGGATTTGACCGTTTGGTATCTCTTTAAGTGTGGTTAACGACTAGTAAAAACCGGACAAATTTCAAAAAATGTAAGTGTAGCATTTTTAGTGATTCTTATTCATGGATTCTTAAGTATAGGATATTACTACATGCTGATATATATAAATATGTATCTATTTACTCATATTATGTTACATTTTATTATAAGTGTGAGTTTTAATTACGCGCCACCATTATAGGTCGCGGTTGATCGTTGGCATTCGTCTTCATCGTCGAGATTTCTTGATCACTACTTCTATACTCGGTGAGTTCATAGCCTCGCCTTTACAAATTTAAATGTTTTGTTATACCCTGCGAGGGAGATACATGCTAGTTTTATAAAATGAACACAAGTAGTTTTTTGGTATGTTGGACCTGATAAATTGATTAAATGCATGAGTACCTATTGCCAAAAGACCCTAATCATGAACCGTTAATTGCTTCTGATGGGCATACGCTAATACAATTAATAGATCTATGGGCTTGACAACCCGGTTCGGTGTTTGGGGATGCATCTATTGTGGAACACCCAATGTACGGACATATTTGTATTGAGATTTGAGTAAGTACGTGGCAATGTACCGAACTAACAGGGGAAAATGTTATTTATTATTATTATTCTTATGCACTATGTGCGTTCTAAATGTGTCGGTGTCACGAGCTCATTGCATTAGTAGCTAATAACTTGGTGTACAACAAGTTACTCGATGATTATAAGACTTGTGTTCAAATCTTTTATATTCATATAAACTCTATGGATTCACTCAACGTTTCGTTGACTTTTTAGCATGTTTTATCTCAGGTAATCAAGGTTAAAGACTTGAAGCACACGAGGAGGAGCTTGCGCTAATTTGTTTTTCAAAAATCCATTCCTCAAATGAAAACTTGCTTTAGTTGTTGATGTCAAACTTGTATAATATTATGGTAACGATGCTTTGGGACTACGCTTTTAGACTCTGAAAACTATGGAATGGAATGTTTTCTTGTTTTTAAAACGTCTTTTCGAGTCGTTCTTTCTATCTTGTGACTATTGTACTATTACTTAACACCCAAATAGTTGGTTCCGCTGCGTGTTAAATTGAGGGTGTTAAATTCTAATTTGTACACTATCTCGGTTGAAGACATGATGAAGTCCTCCACAATCTGCTTGTTGTCCAAAGCCTCTAAGAACAAATCATGGTTATGGCATCGACGTTTAAACCACTTGAACTTCGATACCGTCAATGACCTTAAAAGAAAGGATTTAGTAAGTGGTTTACCTAGATTGAATTTTGAGAAAGATTATCTTTGCTCCGCATGTCAACTAGGAAAGAGCAAAAAGCATACCCACACACCCATAGCTGAAAACACTAACTTGGAAGTTCTTAATACCCTTCATATGGATTTATGTAGACCAATGTAAGTGCAAATAATTAATTGGAAGAAATACATCTTAGTCATCGTAGATGACTATTCGAGGTTTACTTGGGTTAAGTTTTTGAAATCGAAAGAGGAAACCCCATAGGTCGTCATCAAATTTTTGAAGCAAATACAAATCGGTCTCAACAAAACTGTTAGATACATCCGTACCGATAATGGCACAAAATTTGTTAATCAAGTTCTAACTGAATATTATGAATGTGTCGTCATTTTTCACCAAAACTCAGTTCCCAAGACTCCACAGCAGAATGACGTTGTCAAAAGACAGAACCGTACTCTTGTAGAGGCTGCTAGGACAATGCTGATATTTTCCAAGGCTCTGATGTTTCTATGTGCAGAAGCTGTTGCTACCGCTTGTTACACCCAAAATCGATCTTGCATTCACACTCGTCATAACAAAACCCCATATGAGCTGGTGCATGATAAGAAGCATGATCTTACCTTTTTTCGAGTCTTTGGTGCACTTTGTTACCCTAATAATGACAGCGAGGATCTTGGAAAACTACAACAATAGCTGATATTGGAATTTTTGTTGGTCAAGGGTTACAAAATCTACAATAAAAGAACCCAATGAATTATGGAAACTATTCATGTTCAATTCGATGAGCTGTCTGAGCTAATGGCTCCTGTGCAACTCAGTACAGGACCCGCACCTACTTTTCTGACGCATGAACAGATAAGTTTAGGGCTCGTACCCAATCCGGTTCCTGCAGCACCTTATGTACCCCCCACAAATAAATAACTGGAGATTTTATTCCAAATAATGTTCAATGAATACTTGGAACCTCCTCGTATTAAAAGACCGGTTTCCCCTGCTCTAGCAGTTCCAGTCCCAGTCAACTCAGCCGGTACACCTTCATCTACTACCATTGATCAAGATGCACCTTCTCTAAGTCATTCACCGTCATCTTCGGCATTACAATATCTATGTTCACGTCAAGGTATTGCTGCTAGATCTACTATCATTGAAGACAATTTGTTTGCTCCTGTTGACAACAATCCCTTCGTAAACGTGTTTGCTCCGGAACCTAGTTCTGAAGCATCATCATCTGGGGATGTCAGTTCAGCGAACTCCACTCATGTGTGTCAACCACATCATCATCTCGAGAAATGGAGCAAGGATCACCCTCTTGATAATGTCATTGGCAATCCCTCTAGACCAGTATCCACCAGAAAATAACTTGTAACCGATGCCTTGTGGTGCCTGTATAACTATGTACTATCAAAAGTCAAACTGAAGAACTTTAAATCTGCCATCATTGAAGACTGCTGGTTTCAAGCCATGCAAGATGAGATTCACGAATTTGATCAACTTCAAGTATGGGAATTAGTACCTTAACCAGATTGTGTAATGATTATTGATCTCAAGTGGATTTACAAAGTTAAGCTTGATGAGTATGTTGATGTTCTGAAAAACAAGGCAATGTTAGTGGCCAAGGGATATCATCAAGAGGAGGGAATTGATTTCGAGAAATCCTTTTCACTGGTTGCACGCATCGAGGCTATAAGAATCTTCATCGCCAATGCTGCCAGTAAAAACATAATCATCTATCAAATGGATGTCAAGACAGCATTCCTTAATGACAAGTTGAAGGAAGAAGTCTATGTTAGTCAACCAGAGGGATTCGTTGATCCAGACCATCCGACACATGTTTATTATCTGAAGAAGGCTCTGTATGGCTTAAAGCAGGCTCCTCGGGCGTGGTATGACACATTGTTATGATTTTTTCTAGACAACAAGTTTTCCAAGGGTGCAGTCGACCCGACATTATTCACTCAGAAAACATGCAAAGATATCCTTTTTGTTCAAATATATGTAGATGATATCATATTTTCCTCGACCGACCCTAAAGCATGTGACATATTTTCCAATGAGATGAGTTCTAAATTTCAAATGTCAATGATGGGACAAATGTCTTTTTTCTTAGGATTACAAGTTTCTCAAAATCCCAAAAGCATTTTTATTAATCAATCAAAATTTACTCTAGAAATATTAAAGAAATTTGGGATGGATTCATGTGACCCTGTTGATACACCCATGGTGGATCAACTTAAACTAAATGAGGACCCCTTAGGGATTCCAGTTGACCAGACTCGATTTCGTAGTATGGTCGGCTCCCTAATGTACCTTACTGCCAGCAGACCCGACCTTGTATTCATAGTATGCATGTGTGTTAGGTATCATCACCTACCAAAAAGCACATTGAAGCACTTAAACGGGTCTTTTGGTATCTCAGAGGAACCATTAATTGGGGACTTTGGTATCCGAAAGACACCGTTATGGCACTAACAGCCTATGCAGATGCGGACCATGCAGGTTGTCAGGATACACAAAGAAGTACGTCAGGAAGTGCTCAATTCTTTAGAGATAAATTAGTCAGCTGGTCATCAAAGAAACAAAAGAGCACTGCGATCTCAACCACAGAGGCTGAATACATTGCCATGTCTGGATGTTGTGTTCAGATACTTTGGATGAGGTCATAGCTGACAGACTACGGTTTTGCCTTCACTAAGATTCCCCTGTATTGTGACAGCCGCAGTGCTATTGCTCTATGCTGCAACAATGTCCAGTACTCTAGGTCCAAGCACATTGACATCTGATACCATTTCATTAGAGAGCAGGTTGAAAAGGGCGTGGTTGAATTATACTTCGTGACGACGGATTATCAGCTTGCCGACATATTCACCAAGGCATTACCAAGAGAGCGGTTCTAATTTCTACTCCCGCGACTTGGTATGAAGAGTATGACTCCGGAAACCCTTAAACGTCTTCAGGAAGGAGAAGAGGAGTAAAGGATGGTCTTCATATATCCTATGTATATTTGTATATAACTAAACACAAAAACAAAATACAAAAATATAAAACCTATAAAAACCATAAAAATTAGAAAAATTGAAAATGCCAAAAATATTTTACAAGACATGTCTTCTGAAAATCGATATCATTTACGGACCTAGAAATGTCATTCATGGCTTGCTGTTATTTCTGACTGCAACCCGCTTTTCAATCTGAGGAATGCATGTCGCCAAAAAGACAGATGTTCCTAACAACGGGCAATTAATATTTACCGGGCACGGATTACTTAATATCCATGCATCCAAGGATTAATGTATGTTTCAGTGCGTTTCTCCTCTTTCGGAAGAGAAGTCTTCCTTTTATAACCAAATAACTTTCTTTTTAATCGACTCTTCAAAAATTATTTGTGTTAATCACAGTGGTAAAGTGTTGTTGGAAATTCATCAATTCAGGTTTTTCAAAATAAACTTTTCCACTCAAACAACGACTACAATTCTTTCAATAGAAAACGGGTCATTGTTTGAGGGGGAGAGTGATTTCAAGTTTATTGCATCAAACGTGTTTCTAGTTCACATCATGGAAAAAGGTTTTAATACGGGGTTATAATTTAAGGGGGAGTTAATTATTTTTTAACTCCAAGGGCTAAAATTGTCATTAGTTAAAGAGTTTAGGGACCTATGTGCTATATGCTAATTGTTTTCTAGCTCTATTAATCTACAAGGACTGAACCTGACATTCCTCAAACTTACTTAACCTTAGAAATCATTTAAACCAACAATAAAAGACATTAGAAACCTAAGGGACCAAATCTGCCTACTCCTAAACGCATAATATAAATAGGTGGCGGTTTGTTATTCTGGTCAAACTTTCAAACTTTGGTCAAACACAAAAAACACACACTCTCTTTCGCAAACCGCTACATCGAATCGCCACCATCCTTTTCTCAATTTCATGTGTTGTTTTCGCTAAGGTAATCATTACATCATATTCTATATCTGTTATAGATCGTTTTGCTAAAAGGAATCAACTTAAAACACCTTTAAATGGCGTCAATTTCTAGATTTGACCTAGGTTTTGATCTAAATTTTGAATGTTGTGTGTAATTGTGAATTGATTAGAGGGATAGGTGCAGATTGAGGTGGTGATTACTTGATCATAATTGGATCAACTTTACTCAATCTTATTTGTGTGATTAGAATAATGTTGTATGCGTTCGTTGACCAAAATGAGTATGTATGTTTGAAGATGCGTTTTTGTTGCTGGGATTTGCTTATTAAGGTATGATGATATTGTTTGTATGTCTACTTGAGATACTCGCTCATTTCATTGCCGGATCTGGTGTTTTTCGTATGTTGCTTGACTTTCGAAAGTCAACTGATGTAGTTTATTGTTGTATCGTGTTTAGAAGACATTGCGTATGCTAAAGGAATGGTTTGTATGCCATGAATGATTGTCCCGTAGTGCGTAAAATGGTACTTGAGTGTGTTCGCATTTTAGGTTGCTGATAGCGGTTTGATCAAATTTTATTAATAGCGGTTTGATATATAAATGTTTGATAGCAGTTTAGTTTGAAAATGCCTGATAGCGGTTTGATGATAAATGATTATTTTATTATGAACAGGCAAACCGCTACGATGTAACGGTTTGATGAAGATTATTTTTATTATTAAAATAATCCAAATCGCTATTTTGAATTTTTCATAACTGGTAGCGGTTTGATTAAATGTGAATATAATAGTCGTAGCTGTTTGGTCATAGCGGTTTGATTAAAATAAATAAAATATTCGTAGCAGTTTGGTCATGACGGTTTGATTAAAATGAATAAAATATTCATAGTTGTTTGATCGTAGCGGTTTGATTAAAAATGAATATTTTATTCGTAGCTGTTTGGTCGTGGCGGTTTGATCATTCCGCTATATAGCGGTTTGATCATTTCGCTACACAGCAGTTTGATTAACTTAACTCACAGCAGTTTGGTGCCAAGTGGGTAGCGGTTTGGGCCTAAATCTCAAAGTTTTGGCCCATTAGTCCCAATACCCTCTCAAGGCCCAATCCAATGGCATAATTACCTTGTTAACACCCATTCGGGACTTGTTAACTTGTTTATGTTCATCGAGTATCCTTGACCGACGTGGACTTAATCTCACCATCATCAATCGAAGCATGTCAATGTTCTCATCTAACATCAAGATATATATCATGTCTGCCTGTCTCTGTTGATATCCTTGTGCAGATAAAATGGCTGATGAGAATGTTCCCGCTCCTGCTCCTACAAGATCTGATGACCAGATTCTTCCTTTTGCTGCGTGGGTGCCTATCGAAAAGAGCAACCATGTCTTGGATCTTCAAAAGAGGAAAAAGAACCCAATCTTTCAGATTGCTATGGATATTCTACAAAACATAAACTTCTTCAAGGCATTCACTGTTTCTGCCTCGGTTCCAGCTATCTACATTCAACAATTCTGGAACACGCTTACATATGTGGAAAAAGCTGGAACTTACCGATTTTAGCTGGATGAAGACTGGTTCACACTGGATGCAAATCTTCTGAGGGAAACTTTGTAGATAACTCCCATTGATCAAGCTCACCCATTTGTGTCACCTCCTTCGGGTGATGCAATTATGGACTTCATGAATGAGCTGGGTTATCCGGAGGTGATTCACTTTGTGTCAAGTATGGCGGTGAATCACCTGTATCAGCCCTGAAGAGCAATATTGTCTATGATCAACCAGTGTCTCACAGGCAAGACTTTTGGGCATGATAGGTGTAACCTTTGCCTTTTTGTGTTCTGAATATTTCATTAATAGTCCTTTAACTATTTGACTTTTGTAAGTTTATTCAGATTTTGTACCGTGTTGACAGTGGTGATTTTATGAGATATGTAATGATTTGAGGTTTAATGTGATTAATAATCCTTTTTGAAAGGTATTATTGTGTTATGTGTATTCCGGGTGGTTTGACCCGTGAATTTTAAGAAATGCCGAAAAACGAGTCTGACACGTCGGTTAATGTCCAAATTGAACTTTGAAGGGTTTAAAGTGTAAATATGGAAAGTGAATACTCTAAGTTAATGGAAAAGTATTTTTAAGGTGAATAAAAATGCTTTTTAACTTAATATTACGGTTGAGTTTTACGAGCTTTTAAGTGGTTTCGACACGAAAAGAAAGGCCCCGGACTCCCTTGGATCCCTTGGCCGGTTATGGGAAGGATAGGGAACAACATGGCTAGTTTTTAGGAGTTATGTCAAAAGGTGTACACATATATTCCATATGCTAAGAGATTTCCACTCATTTTTATTTCATTTCAAAAAAAAATAAACACACACTTGTGTGTGTCTTGTGTTTGTCCGCCACCTACAACACACACACACTCATAATTTTTGAATTTTGATCAAGAAAACATAAAGACATAAATATTTGGGGTTGATTCTAGTGTTTGGTTATTCATTTAAACAACGTTTGGGTTGTCCGGTTCGTGTCGAAATCTACAAATTTAAAGATTTTCTTGTAAGTTTTCAAATTTAAATTTTGTTTGTCCTTTTGGGTTTATTTTGATGCATAGATGTTAGTTGTACAAGTTGATCGTTGTGAAAATTAATTTTTGAAAGCGAAACGAAAGAAAAGGGTGTGTTTGATTCGTGTAATAAAAGAAAGGAAAAGAGGGTTTTGTAGTTTTGATGTTGTGGTCATGATGGTTGAATAATATATGATGCTAGAATGCTTATTTTTTATAGTAGCTTGTATGGCTTATTCAGGCTTATTTCTAAGCTATTTCTTGGTTTATTTGGGCTTAAAGGCCACGTGTAAATTCCCAAAGTCACTAGGAAAGTGATTTTGATTATTTTTGTGTTATGTCATATGTTGTGGACTATTTTTGAGGCTTATGGTATTAACGTAAAGCGATACGTAGCTTATTAGCTTATTTTAAAGCTAAATATACGTATTTTGGAGTTTATGGACTCACGGCCCAACAAGTCTATTTAAGTCGCGGCTTAATGGGAGGGCTTATTGTGATCCGGATTATTTCTACATATAAGTATAAACTTATATATGTAAATGGGCCTTGGTTTTGGGCTTAGATCGTATTTTAGACTTATAAATACTATAATGGACCCTTGTTGGGCCTTAAGGCCTAATAAGCAATATTTGGTCATTTGTGAGCTTTGACGGACTTTTGAAAATCAAAATGTATTTACGAAGTGATATTGAATGATATTTTGGAGGAAAAGTGTTAGTAAGTGTTAAAGATTGAGATTTTTGGAATTTTGTCGAAAAGTGTCCAATTTGTGAAAAATTATTGAAAAAATAAGGTTTGAAACCATGAAAAATGTTGTATAAACGTACGGTCATGTCGAAATTTCATAAAAAGTTTATACTTAGAAATTTTTTTTAAAACGTGATTTTTGATTTTTAATAATCAAACAATATTTAATTATTTTATTTATATTCACTAAAATACGAAAAATATAATTTTTCTCGAAACTTCTCTAATATGTTTATTATGAGTAAACGTTTCATTTTCAACCGTATAATAATTATTTTAAAGTGCCTAAGGTGTACCGAATGGACTTGTCAAGATATATTCATAATTAATAATTATAAATATCTATTATATTACTTATCTATTTGTGCTAAATAGTATAAGTATGTATTATCGGAGAATGAGATTGATATGATTGTGGAAATAAGTCGTCAACCATCACACCACTAAAAACTGTTTTGGGTAATTGTACAACGCGTCTAAACTCGATGCATCAAACGTGAAGATTGTTTTGGAAGTGAATGATTAAAATGGGACATTAACTAGACTAGGTCGTATGCGGGCATTTGCTCGTGTAGTAGAAGTTGGTAGCTAAAGGATTGCTTAAGGTGAGCATAGCCCCACTTTTTACTATTCTTCCATTGGGGGAAATTGATACTCAAATGTGTTTTGAAATGTTTTGAAATTATCTGTGCGAAATGTGGTTTTGTTTTTGGGACAAGATATGTACTTATGACTGTTATGTGAATATTATGTGTTGAATTTTCTCATGTAGGTGCTATGGATAACAAGGTTCTGTGTGGTACTTGCATGTACTATGTTTGGCATGCAAGGTTCTGTGTGGTACGCCCTAATATAGTGCTCCAGCTAGTAGGCCCTTTAGGTGCGTTAGTGATTTGGGAGTTGCGACTCCGGTTTATTATTGGATGTTGAGATATGACTAGCGAGGATGTATGTCTTGAATTGTTAGCTTATTATTCATTTCATTATAGTACTATTGTCCATGTTGGGAATATTGGCACAACTTTTGGGTTTAAGGTCAACCCTACGAGTCACAACAATTATTGTTGAGTTTTCTGGTTATCATTTTAGGTGTAAGTGAAAAGATGAGTAGTTGGTGCTTGATAGAGACTTAGAAGTATCGTGTGGAATTTTCGTTTGAAGTTTGCTTTCTGTTGATTTTAGTATTTGGGATCTTGGTTAAGTTTGGTATCGGACCCATTCGAGGGCATATGAATTAAATGTAGAGATTGTGGATTTTAGTTGCGATTTGGGACATCACTTGAGTTTGTTCAAGGTTAATGGTCTTTATAGCACTTGGAGTTTATGCAATGTAGTTTTCTCTATTTTTGTACCTTGTGTTATGATTGATCATTATGTTGCATTCTCGATTTTCCGCCAATGTCGGGGTGGGGGGTGGTGACAGATTGGTTATCAGAGCCAAGGATATAGAGAACTAGGTGGATTGGCCTAGACAATAACCTAAGATCCGTCATTTAGTTGTGTATAGGATCTATGTGTGTGGTGTTCCGCTTTTGGTGTGTCTTTGTATGTTCTTGGTTTGGTGCCTTAGGTATGTCAGTCATTGAAATGAGTGGGCTCATATTGAATATGAATAGGAAAGGATGCGAATATAAGTACGGTGGCCAACGTAATTATAAGCATGTCACAACTCACTCATACTTGGTATTGTTGTTCACACAAATCGATGTTGACACCGTAGGGTGGTGTTGTGCGTATATTTGGTTTTATATAGTTAGATATTCAATGAATGTGTGTGAGTCTTCCCACTTACCTAACGTTGCCCATGTTCTCCCTCGTATAGATAATGTCGCCAAAGATGAGAACCCAAAGTGCTGGCCGGCCTGCTGCCGAATCACTAGGAGGGGGAACGGGTGAACGGGTTAGTAGAGGTGGAAGGGGTAGAAGACCTAGGGAACATAATGATGAGCGTGTTGATGAATTGAATGGTCAAGGTAATGACTAAGGTAGGGGAGCTAATGGGGGTGTAGAGGAAGCTAATGGGAATGTAGGAGGAGCCAATGGGGGTGCACCTGACTTCCCAACGATCATTGCCCAGCAATTGTGAAACCTCTTACCCACCATGTTGGCCCAGGTTAGTAACCAAAGGAATGTTGGAAATCCGAATGGTAATGTGGTTAATGAGAACGTTCAGGGGAACGTCGGGAATGTGATCATGAATGGAAACCGGGTAGGTTGTTCATATAAGGAATTTTTAGCGTGTAACCCTAAGGAATATGATGGTAAGGGAGGTGTTGTAGCCCTCACTGGTTGGATTGAGAAAATGGAATATGTGCATGATATGAGTGGTTGTAGTATTGACCAAAAGGTAAAATACACTGCTGGTTCATTTGTAAGTAAGGCTTTAACGTGGTGGAACTCTCAGATCTGCACGCTAAGTCAGGAAGTTGCTGTAAGTATGTCATGGAATGACTTTAAGTGTATGAGGATACAAGAGTTTTGTCCTAGTCATGAGATGCAAAAGTTAGAATCTGAATTGTGGAATCACGCCATGGACAGGGCTGGCCATGTTACGTATATTGATAGGATTCATGAGTTGGCAAGATTAGTTCCACATTTGGTAACTCCTGAGAGTAGGATGATTAAGAGGTATGTGTATGGCCTTGCTCCACAAATCCGTGGGATGGTGGCAGTAACGAAGCCAAAGACTATGCAAAAGGCTGTGCAAATTTCTGGTGCACTGACTGATGTGGCTGTTAGGAATGGAATAATTAAGAAGGTTGAGAAGAGAGGAAATGTGAGGGAACCTAGCAAGGATAGGAATAGAAGGGATGATAATAAGAGGACCAGGACTGTGAATGCTTTTGCTACTACTGTGAACCATGTAGGAAGAAAGAATACGGGTACTTGGCCCAAGTGTACCACCTGCAACTCCTACCATGCACCCGATAGACCTTGTCGCACATGCTACAACTATAACCGCCCAGGTCATTTGGCAAAGGATTGTAGAAGTGTGCCAATGAATGTGAATCCTGTCAATGCTAGAAACCCACCTGTTAGGGCATGTTATGAGTGTGGTAGTACTGACCATGTTAGGCCAGCTTGTCCTTGAGCGGAATAGGGTACAGGACTGGGAAAAACATCCGCAAACAATTGGTCGCTAATATACGAGGGTCAGGTTCGTAGAAACTAAGGAGCCAGGCTAGGGGGCGGCATTCATGTTGGAGCAGAGTAAGCTCGCATGGATCCACATTGTTGACGGGTAGTTTACTTTGAATAAGCACTTTGCACTACCTATTTGACTTGGTGCTGACTATGTTTTGTTTACCACTACTTCATACCTCATGTTAGGCTTAGAGCCCAGGACTTAGGTTTCAAATATGCGATTGAAATAGCTAGCGGGCAGCTAGTAGAGATTGATAAGGTTATTAAGGGTTGCAAACTAGAAATTGAGGGTCATATCTTTGACATTGACTTAATACCTTTTGGACATGGGAGTTTTGATGTGATTATAGGTATGGACTGGTTGTCTAATTTTAAAGCTGAAATAATTTGCCATGAGAAGGTAGTGAGGATACCACTACCGGATGGCAAGGTGCTTAGAGTAGTAGGAGAAAGACCTGATGAGAAAGCAAGATTGTTGATGAGTGCTAAGGCTAGTGATAAGAAACAAGAAGAGATTGTTGTGGTTAGAGATTTTCCTGAGGTATTTCCGAATGATCTATCTGGATTACCGACTATTCGAGAAATTAATTTTCAGATTGAGTTAACCCCTGGAGCGACGCCGGTAGTAAAGTCTCCTTATCGTTTGGCACCTTCTGAGTTAGAGGAGTTGTTGGGACAACTCAAGGAACTCCAAGACAAAGGTTTCATTCGACCAAGTTCATCGCCTTGGGGAGCATTGGTATTATTCGTTAAGAAGAAGGATGGTTCCTTTAGGATGTGTATTGACTATAGAGAATTGAATAAGTTAAATGTTAAAGACATCGTTATCTCGCTACCCTAGGATGATGATCTATTTGGACCAACTGCAAGGGTGTAGGTTTTTATCTAAGCTAGATCTTAGGTCTGGATACCATCAGCTGAGAGTGCATGAGGATGGCATTTTCTAAGCCTACGTTTAGAACTCAGTTATGGACATTTTGAGTTCACTGTAATGCCTTTTGGTCTGACTTATCTACTAGCAATATTTATGGACTTGATGAATAGAGTTTGTAGGTCGTATCTTGATAAGTTTTGATTTGTCATTGACGACATCTTAATCTACTCTAAGACTCAAGAGGAGCATGTAGAACACTTAAGGTTAGTCTTGGAACTGCTCATAAAGAAGAAACTATATGCTAAGTTTACTAAGTGTGAATTCTGGCTAAGAGAAGTGCAGTTTCTTGGGCATGTGATAAATGGTAATGGGATTCATGTGGACCCTAGTAAGATTGAAGTTGTTAAGAATTAGAAAGCCCCCCCCCCCCCATAGAACTTCGACTGAGGTCGTGTTCTTAGGATGGTGGGTATTACCATAGGTTCATGAGGACAACTTTTCTAAGATAGCTAAGTCTCTTACTATCTTGACTCAAAAAAGTGAGACTTTTAATTGGGGTAAGGAACAGGAATATGCATTTCAGACCTTAAAGGATAAGTTATGTAATGCGCCTGTTTTAGCTCTCCCAGATGGATCAGAAGATTCTGTGATGCATCCGGGATAAGACTAGGCTGTGTGGTAATGTAGAGAGGAAAAGTGATAGCCTATGCGTCTAGGCAGTTGAAAATTCATGAGAATAGTTATACTACCCATGATTTAGAGTTGGGTGCTGTTGTGTTTGCACTTAAGATCTGGAGACATTATCTGTATGGGACAAAGAGTGTCATCTATATGGATCATAAGAGTCTTCGGCATATCTTTAGTCAGAAAGAGTTGAATATGCGACAGCGTCGCTGGATAGAGTTGTTTAGTGATTATGACTGTGAAATTCGCTACCATCCTGGTAAGGCGAATGTGGTGGCTGATGCCCTAAGTAGGAAAGAAAGAGTAAAGCCTAAGAGAGTTAGAGCTATGAATATGATCCTTCAGTCAAGTATCAAGGATAGGATACTGACGGCTCAGAAGGAGGCTGTAGATGAATCTGCTGGATTGCAGAAAGGTTTGGATGAGATGATAGAACAGAGAAGTGATGGAACTTTGTACTACCTGGATCGAATATGGGTACCTTTGAAGGGTGAGGTGAGAACCCTGATAATGGATGAAGCCCATAAGTCAAAGTACTCTGTACACCCAGGAGCTGATAAGATGTATTATGATTTGAGAGATAGGTATTGGTGGCCTGGAATGAAAAAGGATATAGCTGAGTATGTTAGTAGGTGTTTGACTTGTTTGAAGGTTAAGGCTGAGCATCAAAGGCCATCTGGCCTGCTCCAGCAACCTGAGATTCCCATATGGAAATGGGAAGGGATAGCTATGGATTTTGTGACTAAGTTGCCTAGGACTAGTAGTGGGCATGACACAATCTGGGTCATTGTGGACCGATTGACTAAGTCTGCTCATTTTCTACCTATGCGTGAGGATTATAAGATGGAAAGGTTGGCTAGATTGTATTTGAATGAGATAGTTGCTAGACATGGTGTGCCGATCTCGATTATATCGGATCGTGATAGTCGTTTCACATCAAGGTTTTGGCAGTCAATGCAAGAGGCATTAGGAACTCGCTTAGATATGAGTACGGCTTATCACCCTCAGACCGATGGTCAGAGTGAGCGTACTATTCAGACTTTGGAAGACATGCTTAGAGCGTGCGTCCTAGACTTCAGAGGAAGTTGGGATGTTCATCTTCCGTTGGTTGAGTTTTCGTATAACAATAGTTATCATTCTAGTGTGAGATGTGCTCCGTTTGAGGCATTGTATGGTAGAAAGTGTTGTTCGCCAATTATGTGGGCTGAGGTTAGAGAAGGTCAGTTGATAGGACCTGAGTTAGTGCAAGAGACTACTGAGAAGATCTCGCAGATTAAGGATAGACTTAAGGCTGCACGTGATCGTCAGAAAAGTTATGCTGATAAGAGAAGGAAGCCTCTAGAATTTAGTGTAGGTGACTATGTCTTGCTCAAAGTGTCGCCTTGGAAAGGTGTGGTACGCTTTAGGAAGAAAGGGAAATTAACACCTAGGTTTGTTGGACCGTTTGAGATTATTGAGAAAGTAGGCCCTATGGCCTATCGGGTAGATTTTCCTGAGAAATTGAATGAAGTTCATGACACGTTCCACGTGTCAAACCTGAAGAAGTGTTTGGCTGATCCAACACTGCAAGTGCCTTTGGATGAGATTAGTGTTGATGCTAAGTTAAATTTTGTTGAAGAGCCTATGGAAATTTTGGAAAGAGAGTTTAAGAAGTTAAAGCCTAGTAGGATTGCCATCGTCAAGGTTCGGTAGAATTCGAAATGTGGTCCTGAATTCACGTGGGAACGTGAAGATCAGATGAAATTGAAGTATCCGCATTTGTTTAGTAATGTTAGTGGCTGAATTTCAGGGTTGAAATTCTTTTAAGGGGGGTAAAATATAACCTTTGCCCTTTTTGTGTTCTGAATATTTCATTAATAGTCCTTTGACTATTTGACTGTTGTCAGTTTATTCAGATTTTGTACCGGGTTGACGGTGGTGATTTTATGAGTTATGTGATGATTTGAGGTTTATTGTGATTAATAATCCCTATTGAAAGGTATTTATAACACCCTGTGTTTTCAAGTCATTGACGACGTCGATAAATCTACTATTTATTTTTAGTTTTGTACGCGTTTGCTTTAAATCATAAATGTTAAGCTAAATCGCGTAAGCTAAAAATTAACGTTTAATGTAAACGGGCATCTTAATGGAAAAGTATTTTTAAGGTGAATAACAATGCTTTTTAAATTTGGGGTAAATGTTGTGGTTGAGTATTTTGTTTACGGAGTTTTTTAGTGATTTTGTCACCGAAAAAGAATAAGGACCGGGACTCCCTTGGGATCCCTTTGCGGTTATGGGAGGATAGGGAAACCAACATGTAGTTTTTAGGGGTTGTGTCCAAAGGTATGTACATGGGCTGGGATTCTCTATAAAGTTGGGTATGAACATGATAGGGTAATGTTGGCCATATCAAAAACAAGATAAATTGATAATATGTCTTTTCTTTTATTAAATTTTGGCTCAATTTTTTTCTATTCATCTCACATTCATAAATTTACCTTATATGTTGTAAACCAAACTTGAGAGGATATTTTTCCGGTGTACACATATATTCCATATGCTAAGAGATTTCCACTCATTTTCATTTCATTTCAAAAAAATAAACACACACTTGTGTTTGTCTTGTGTTCGTCCATCACCTACAACACACACACTCATAATTTTTGAATTTGATCTAGAAAACTCATGAAGACCTAAATATTTGGGGTTGGATTCTAGTGTTTGGTTATTCAATTAAAACAAACGTGTTGGGTATTGTCTGGTTCGTGTCGAATATCTACAAATTTGGCGATTTTTTGTAGTTTAAATTTAAATTTTGCTTTGTCCTTTTGGGTTTATTTTGATTGCCATAGAGTTAGTTGTAGCAAAATATGATCGTTGTTGAAAATTGATTTTTGGAAGCGAAACGAATAAGACAAATGGTTGGCACATTAATGTGTTTGGTTCATTCATAGTCTAAGAGTGTTAAAAGAACGACAAAGAGGGGTTTTTGTAGTTTGATGTTGTTCGTCGTGTGGTTGATTAAATTCGCGTAATTCATAATCTAGTTAATCGATGGAAATAATTATCGATTCTTATTGATTTGTAATTCTAAAAATATGTAGGATCTTTTAAAAATAATAAACCTTTTATATCAGAAGTATTTGATAACTTGTTTTTATAAAATTTATTTTATAAACCCGGTATTAACGTAAAACGTATATCAAAACGAATTGTTGAATTGGAAAAAGATTTGTCAAAATTCGAGGCAAAGAGTATTGCTTTTGAAATCGCACATCAACCACATGTCTCCGAGAAAATAATTCTTTGAAAACAGTACAAAAAGAAAATGAGAATTTTATGGCATCCCTTATCAACTCGAAAATGCACATTTGAAACAGACTTATTAAGAATTTTGTTAGAGTCGGTTTCAAAGGTTATAGTTGAGACACATCAATGTGGCTCAAAGTCAAGTTCAGGAAGATTTTGATGAGATTGACAACGAGAAAACATTGTAGCTTTGGATTATCGAGTTGGCGTCCTTAATTTAAGGAGCTGAACCATTTGAAGTTGATTACAACAACTTGTTTGATCAAACAAAAAGTGATGGGTCCAAAACAAAAACTTCAAATGTAACACAAGACGAGGCAGAAAATCTGAAGTCTCAATTGTTTGAATTTGCTGAAACTAAGTTCAAAAACATTCTCGAAAAAATTGAATTTTTCAAAAGAAGCGTTGGATATTTTGAACCTTAACATGGACTCAGCGGGAGAATGTTTGTGTATGCCAAATGTGAGTTTCAACCAATAGTTTGTGAGGGTTGAAAGATTTTAACTCAACAAACAAAAGATTTATATGCCGTAAGCCTTGAATTGTCGAACTGAGCAGCTCTAAATCTTGAGGCGTATTTGAAAGACTTGAAAGAACGATAAGTTGTTCATGAACGACATGGGTCGTACAGGTTGATTGATTTAAGCTGAAAAGGATCAATTTTGGAAGAAAATACTTCAATTTGAGGAATCTAATTGGAAATCGGAAAGAAAAGTCTATGAATACTATTTTGATAAACATTTACTTTTGAGGAAAACCACCAGTGCAAATCTAAAATGTTGATAAACTCTCAAATTTTAAAATCGATGGGTTTTCTCCCAGTGATATGCAAAGGTTTGTCAAAGCAGTCCTAACAGTCTTTGCTAAAAACATGAAAAACAAGTATCAACTTTTAAAACTGAATTGCATATTTGGAATCAAAATTGGGCATCTCAGAGATTCGTTCTTATCAAAAGTATATCATGAGTTGGAGGACTTCATTATACTGCTTTAAAGTAAGTTTGATTTATTAATCGGCAAAAATGGAAAATAAATGTTTCAAATCTTCAAAACTGAAGAAAAGTGTCTTTCAGAAACGGTTTAACCGGGTGCATCTTCAACGTCGTTTTCCACGAAGGGTTTCTCGTTCTCACAAATATTCTTTACCAAAAAGCTGGAATTTTCTGAAGGACAATCTCAACAGTTTTGACATTTTTACCCTCATATGGTTTTAAAGACACGAGCTTTTTCCAAATGAAATAATCAATCTTTAGAAAACATACTTCACTCGTCGTTTTACACCGGTTTTAAACAAGGGTGGAAGGCCACTTTAAGGAATTCAAACTTTTGAGTTTTTTTTTCTTCAAAAAGAGATTTAAGACAAGTACTTTCGAAGGGAAGATCACTTTTTTAGTACTCTACCACTCTTGTTTTTTACATGGTTAAACAGTGTGGAGCCAAGAAAGTTATCGAAATCTTTCAAATTATTCCAAATCAGAAAAATGCTTTCGAGTGCAAACCGAAAGATTTGCTGTCACCATCAACACGAAAGGAGAGTTGCAACGAAACAAATTTTCTGGATGTTTCATCTAATGAATTAACAATGGAAATTGCTTAGTAAACAAGATTTTAAAACTCCATTTGAAAACGAGTTTCAAATCAATGGCATAACAGAGGATATTTTAAATTACGTTTTCCACGAGAGCTTATTTTCAATGAAAACCGGTTTAATAGCCACTGTTGGAACCAACATCTTTAATAGACTTGACACAAACTTTCAAATTGTTTTCCAAAATTTGGTAAACCCATTAGCCACCGTGCTTAAAATGGTTCCACAAGGGGGGTTTGGGTTTTTTTGTGCAATTGTTGTCTGTCTAATTCGATGTCAATGGCTTGTAATCATTTCAAATTGCAACTCGTGCCTCAGATAAAAGGAAAGTGTACGTGTCAGTGCGCTTTACCTTAAAAAGAAGAGAAATCTTCTTGTTTTGAGCAACAAGTATTCAACTTTTTCAAAAAGATTTTCTAAATCTTTCAAAAGTTTGCTCACCAAAATGGTTTGGAATCAAATGTCAGATTTCAACCCGGTCTTCAAATAAAAGGGAAGTGTACGTTTCAGTGCGCTTTACCTTAAAAAGAAGAGAAATCTTCTTGTTTTGAGCAAAAATTATTCAAAATTTTCAAACGTTTGCTCATCAAAATGGTTTGGAATAATCAATGTCATATTCCAACCCGAGCTTTAAATAAAAAGAAAATGTACGTTTCAGTGCATTTATCCTTAACAACGAAAAGAGAAATCTTTTCGGTCTTGAGCTATTCAAATAAAACATTTAAAGTTTTGTAGCTCAAGTCAATGGCTTGTTATTAAATTTCAGATAACAACCCGGTTTTCAAATAAAAGAAAAGTGTACGTTTCAGTGCGCTTTATCTTTAAAAGAAGAGAAATCTTCTTTGTCTCGAGCAATTTTTAATCAAAATCTATTCAAAAAGTATGCTCGGGACATACGACTTCTAAGTAAATGTCAGCTTAGGACTCATTCTTCAAATAAAGGAAAGTGTACATTTTTGTACATTTATCCTCACAACGGGAAGTTTACAACTTCTTGGACTTGAGCTATTTCATTTAAGATATTCAAAATCTTGAGCTCAAGTAAAATGGTATACAAATGAAATTTTTTTGAACAAATAAATAATAATCGATTTAAAAGAAGTTGTGGTCAAGTATGTTTATATCGATAAGCGTGCAAATGGTGAAGATTGTGTCCGGTTACGACCGTTTCCTGAAATTAACAGGATGAGGAGTGAGCAATCTACTAACCATACGTTTTAGATATTTATATACTTTGACGCAACTATTTTTCAAATTTGTTTAGAACATTCAAAAAGGTTCCAAATCATAATCATGCTATATCCGTTTTCTCCCATGTGTTTTCAAATTCTCATATAGCTATTTTAATCCATTGATATCAAAAATATCATTTGGTATGCTATTTTTGAGGGGGAGAAAATTGGATTAAAATGTGATCAAGAAAGATAAATGCTTAAGTGTGTGGAATATCAAAGTGATCTAAAAGACTCAAAGTGCAATCAACTCTTTCCTCCATGTGCAAAATAATTTTGAATATCAATGCACATGTGTAGGGGGAGTATTTCTCAAAAAGTGAAACTTTCAAAGTGTTAAATGTTTTGATTTATATCAAACACTTTGATTGATTTTCAAATGGTTTTATGGTTTCGATCTTAAATACCCATCAACCAACTACCTCACAATGATCAAAGAAGATATAAGGTGGTAAGGTTAGGTATTATCCCATGATCCAACCAGAACCGGAGGGATCTACCCAGGGACATTCCATAGATAGAATATAGGTCCTTAGGTATGATGGAGTAGAATGTGAATGGGAATAATGTTAACTAAGGCATGAGTTATCATCGGAACAATCACAACAAGATGATAATGAGGACGCGTTAGTTTAACATTGAAGGGGTTGAAGAATGAAAAAGAAATGTATGGATAAAGGGTGAAAAGAAAGAAGCCCTCCACAAACTTTAGGCAGAAACCGGGTCAATACATAATCTATCGAATATCACAAAGATGATATTTGGTATTGAAGAAAGACATCATGGACCCAGTGATGCAATGCACAACCCTTCCCAGCCACTCAAGATTCTCTCAAAAGAATTCTTGTTTCATTGTCACGGAGATTAAATGCATAATCTATTGACATCTCACTCCGAGATTGTTGATATTGAAAAGGTGGCAGTCTGCTCCAGCCTCCGATCACTAAAACCAAAAAGCACTTATTGAGTCTAGAGCCAAAAGAGATCAAATCATAAATCTCACATAGGACACAAAAGTACATTTGTATTAAACATCAAAGATACAAAAAGTACAAGAGTCGCTTATATGTCTATGTGATATTGCATGTCTTAGTGACATTGCCGGAACATTCAAGAGTGATACTTAAATTAAGTATTTCACAATGATTGAATGGAAATCCTACCAGTGCTAACATCAAGCCAACGCTGAACGTAGGTCACTAATTTGAAAATGATTGTTTAATGATTCAATTAGTGTTAACTAGTAATCTAAGTGATCTAGTAGTTATCGTGTTTTTTCGAAATTTGTTTTCGAAAAACACAAACAACATTTCCTTGATTTATTCAAGTGAAGTGTTGGATTACCAAGGTTACTTATGATGTCACAATATTGATAAGGGGAGATTGTTGGAATTGAAGTTAGAAGTTGTCTCTCATGCTTAGATTGTACCCCTCACATGACTTCACTATCGAATATTCAGGTGCAACAAGGTTATGATTATGTTTGATGGTCATCAAATGCAATCAGGGGGAAGAGAAGTGTTCTAGCTGAATATTTCGATAGAGTGCAACATTTAGGGGGAAGAAATGTGAAGTATGTGCATACGAATGGTTGTTTATTTGGGGGGAAGCAATTGGGGGGAAGAACATCAACAACATCTCTACCTTTCAGAGGCAAGAACACCGTCATAATTCATACCTTCATATCTCATACTCAAAGTTCAAAGATACACTTCCGCAACTCTGATAAATCAAAGAACTTCCTCAAATCATCAAGTTATGGATCAAGACAAAAGTTCTACATGAGGAAGATTGTATGCTATCAAGAAAATATGAGAATGTTGGTTAGAAGCTTCCAAAGATAAATCAAGATGGATGCACGGTAAAGAATGATGATATGTAAAGATCTCAAAGGCTAAGACAAAAAGGAAAATGGCAAGATCAAGGTCAAGATCACTAGAGCATGATTGGAACAAGACCACTATTACACAACAAGACTCAAGACATACAAGCGTTAAAGTTCAAAGATCAAAGTCACAAGAGAGATCTCAATGAACTGCAAAGATCAAGTCACAAGAGAGATGATCATCCTTTTAGGGGGGAGATTGTTCGAATAAGGAATATGTGCTCATTAATGCAATCAAAGAGAGATCTCAATGATCCGTCCTGGTGGGAAGATTGTGTAGGATTGATTAAAATAGTGACGATCTTATTGGGATTAAATTTGTCTTATAAAATAAATAGTGAATTAATTATTGTGTAATATGGTAAGTAAATAGCGTGTGACTTAAAATAAAGTCACAAGGACTTGGCTAAATAGAGATAAAGTCTAATGTCTAAAGGGGCTAAATGGTAAAAGTCTAAAAGTCAAGGGCTTTATGCTCATTATTGTAAATGGGTATAAATACCCCTCCACCACCTCATTTGTGAGGTGTGTCTTGTGTGTGTCTCTAGGTGTTTCTTAATCTCATTCTAATCTTTTCTCTAATCCTCCTCCTCCCTCTTTCTCTCTCTACTTTCTCTCTCTAGATTATCACTATATTGCTTATTGATCCTATATTCAAAACCTATCAAATTAAAGAATATACCATCTTCCATTTGTTTAATTTGTAATCCAAGGAAGAAGTTAAGTTCACCCATCATGCTCATCTTAACTCATCATGCATGATTTTGGCAAATTCATCACACATGTCTTGACAAGTCGAACCGAATATAATATCATCGACATATATTTTGAACAATGTAAGAATTAGAACTTTCTTCTTAGTAAAAAGAGTGTTATCTACCATTCCTATTCTACAATTAATGGTTTTAATAAGGAACGCTTTTAATCTATATACCAAGCTCTTTTGGGTGCTTGTTTAAGACCATATAAAGCTTTCTTTAATTTATAAACATGATTTGGTTATTCAAAATCAATGAATCCCGGAGGTTGTGCCACGTATACCTCCTCATTGATAAAACCGTTTAGGAATGCACTTTTTACATCCATTTGGAATAGTTTAAAATCTAAGGCACAAGCATAATCTAATAATATTCTAATGGACTCAAGTCTAGTAACCAGGGCATAAGTTTCATATTAAGCCGAGTGCCCTCTTGTTGGTTGTAGCCTTGAGCCAACTAACCTAGCCTTATTTCCGAGAAAAATACAGAACGTTCTCGTCTAACTTATTTCTAAACACCCACTTAGTTCCTATAATTGTCATATTCTTAGGTTGTCAAACTAACTCCCAAATGTTGTTAGCAATGAATTGGTTTAATTCTTCTTGCATGGCGACTATCTAACTTGCATCTCCCAAAGCTTCATTCACATTCTTAGGTTCTATAGTTGATATAAAACAAAAGAAGTTACATTGGTTTTGTGCTTAAGACCTAAGGGTTCTTTGGTTAAGATTTTCTATGACATTCTCTAATGGATGGTTCCTAGATTCCTTAATGTTGACTATTTCATCAATTTCTAAAGTTTCATCCACAATGTCATTTTCTTGGTTTTTTTTCGGTGACCTTAATTGCTTCTTCTTCATCTAAGTCATCATCCACCAAGGGTGATGTCTTAGAGGGTGGAGAAGTTTCATCGAATGTCACGTTAAGTGATTCTTCAACTTTCCTAGTGTGTTTGTTTAGGATGATATAGGCTTTACTATTTTGAGAATATCCTAAAAAGACACCTTCGTATGACTTTGGATCAAACTTGGTAAGGTAGTCTTTGGTGTTCAAAATGAAGCACTTGCTTCCAAACACTCTAAATTAATCTAGTGTAGGTTTCCTACCTCTTAAAAGTTCGTAAGGTGTTTTTCCTAGAATGGCTCTAATAAGTATTCGGTTGAGAATGCATGTTAAAGTATCTACGGCGTTAACACCAAAAAACTTTTGTGGTAACAATTGCTCATTCAACATAGTTCTACTCATTTTTTGAAGTGTCCTATTTTTCCTTTCAACCACTCCATTTGATTGAGGAGTGCGTGGAGCTGAGAAGTTATGTGTAATACCATTGGTATTACAAAACTCTCCAAATTGCACCTCATTATCAAATTCTTTATCGTGGTCGGTTCTTATTGGCACTATTGAACAACCTAATTAGTTTTGAATTTTCCTACTAAGTATTTCGAATTGATCCAAAGCTTCGGTTTTATCCTTAAGGAATCTAGTCCAAGTATACCTAGAGTAATCATATACTATGACTAGGGTGTAACGGTTTCCTCCATAACTCCGTACGGCGGATGGACCAAAGAGATCCATATGGAGAAGTTCTAAGCATCTAGTCGTTGAGACTATATTCTTAGCTTTGTGACTAGCGTGAGCTTGTTTTCCCATTTTGCAAGCATCACAAAAATGTTAGTCAAACTTAAGTTTGGGTAGATTTCTAACTAATTCCTTAGAAGCCAACAATTGAATGAGACGCATGTTTGCGTGACCTAATCTCCTATGCCACAATGTGGAATTTTCATCAATCGTTGCTAGACAAATTTGATCATTTGGCTTATTTCCTAATTTCATCACATTATTTTGGAGGCCGCCTGGTTAATTTGAGGGTCGCCCATCTTTATAGGATTTCCATCAGAAGACGTCTTTTTTTTAAGCTTTCACAAATTTTATTTCCTTAGTTCCACTAGATGATGTTTCAAATGAATTAAACCCTAAACCTAATTTATCACTGGAGGGTTTTTGATTACTTAACATTTCATTTAAGCAATGTGTACTCTTTTCAAATTTGTTTAATCTAGTAGATTCTTCTTTGAGTTTTTCATCCTCAATTTTAAGTGTATGACACTTTGCACAATCGAGATTAACTTGTTTTTCTTGAGTGTGGACAATTTATCTTTTAATTCTATAAGCTCATTTTCTAAATTATTTCTAGTAGCTTTTAACCTTTTGTTCTTAGTGATTATCTTTAAACTCATTTTGCATAATTTATCATATTCATTGTCTAAAGCTAAATCATCAATTGATGAATTTTCATCACTGAATTAGGAGGATTTGAAACATACCTCACTTGATGCATGAGCTACAAGACACGTTTCATTTTTTGACCTTCTCGTCATCTTCTTCACCGCTATCGCTCCAAGAGCCTTCGACAAAAGATCTTTGGTTCTTGTCTTTCGGTGGGTTTGGACATTCTCCAATAAGATGATTCGGGTCGCAGTATCTAAAGCATTTTCTATCACTTTTACCGTTCTTGTCATCACGGCTTCTTTGGAATGTCTTTTTGTCATTTCGAGGTTGTCTCACGAATCTACCTCTTCTTTTAAAGAACTTCTTGAAGTCTCTTACCGCCATGGCGTACTCTTCGTCTTCACTACCGGAAGTTGAACACTCTTCATCACTAGATTCTTTCTTAACCTTTAAAGCAATAGATTTCCATTCAACTTTTGCTTTGACTATTTCAGAATCTTTCTTGATGATCATTTCGTGAACTTTGAGGTTCCTGATAAGCTTATCAATAGATAGTGACGTTAAGTCTTTCGACTCTTCAATCGTCATGACCTTTTCTCTCCATTTAGGATATAGAGCCCTAAGAAACTTCCTTACGTAGTTTTTGCTAGAATAACCTTCATCAAGAGCTTTAAGACTAGTAATAATAGTATTAAATCTAGCAAAAGCACTATCTATAGATTCGACTTCGGAAATAACGAATCGTTCATATTGTTGAACCAAAAGGTCGATCTTATTATTTTTGACTTGGCTATTACCTTGATGGGTGATTAACAAAGTTTTCCAAATTTCTTTTGCCATATTACACATGAAAATTCTTTCATATTCTTTTCTAGGCAAAACATTGTAAATAACCATTTTAGCTTCATTATTTTTTGCAAGTCTTTTTGAGATCATCGGTTTGTTTTTCAAAAGGGATAACCTCATTCTAATTGGTTTCCGGATTTGTATAATAGGTTTGAAAACACCATCGGGTAATAAATGCCTAGATCTAGGATCTTTTGATTTATTATATGTCTCGATTTTATATTATCCAATAAATAACTACTATAACTTTCCAAAAGTGGTGGGTCTTTGCCATGGATTGCCTTCTAGATATTTTGTCAGATCATGATCGATCCAAGCTTTAAAATACAGTATATTTTAAAAATCTTGAGTGACCTTGGCTCCTGATACTAATTGTAGGAAACTAGAAGGGGGGTTGAATAGTTTACCGGTTAATTATCCGTTTTAAGACTTTGCTTATAAAATGGTTATGTCAATCAATCAACAATGTGAATCACAACTAAACTATATAATGTAATGAACTAAATAAACAATTACCCCAATATTAAGAGATAAGGAAAGAAATAATCAGACCAAGACACCAAGATTTATAGTGGTTCGGCTACGAAGCACTCTTGCCCTACTCCACTCCCCGAGTATCACTCGAGATTTCACTATGTCAACAAGCTCCTTTTAGGCGGAGGAAAAACGTTTGAACGTGCTTCTTTCATTGCCGACACGAAGCTAGATGTCGGTGTCTAGTCTTAGCTAGAACCATCTAGACTTCCTAAGTCTTACACATCACAAGAGTATATACTCTTGGATTGACACAAAGCAAGTCACACAAATACACAATTTACACTATTGGATCTACACACAATCCAATTTACACAACACCACAAAGAAAATATAATGAAGATTTATGATCTTGAGGAGGAGGAAAGAGATCACTTGATAACAATTCGTTTCTAGATGAATACGATTGTTCTTCTCTTGCACTTGATTAGAAGAAGGGAGGAAGAGGGAATTAATCACTTGAAACAAGATCAAGATATGTTAGTGATCAGCTTGTGTTGAGAAGAAAGAAAGAAGAGAGAAAAGTAGATCTGAGAAAATTCATGGCAAGAGGTTCTATTTTTCAGATGGGGTGGCCCAGTATTTATAGGAGACAAAAAGAGCCGTTACTCTGCTGGCGGTCCCGGCGGTCCCTAATATGTTAGGGGGCCGCCAGGCCTATAAGGGGGCCGCCCGTAGAGTACGCTCCTCTTTTTGTCTTTTAGTGGGGAATGTGTTATCTGTTTTGGAACCTTTTATTTTGGAGGGAAAAATCTAATTTCAAATTTATTGTTTTAATAAAACATTTCTTTTATGAATAAATATTTTGTGTATATATTTTTGTAAATACACTTTTGTAGAAATGTAAGGTTTAAAAAAATATTTTCTTGATCACTAATCATGTTTAATGATTTGTTTATCCATACCTTAAATGATTAATCTTAGAAATAGAATTTTACGATTAGTAATTTATAAACGTTTAATTTTATCGTAAATGTTTTTACATTTTGTTATTATCAAAACATCGAGAGGTCAAAAAATATAAATAACATTTTTAGACATTATTTGTATTAACATAATCTATGTGGTAACATTTTAGTAATTCGCTCAATTGCTCGGTCGTGACGAGTATTCTATCATAAGCTTGGCAAGGATACCCATCTCCACCACTAAAGCTAAGGAGTAACAAGTCTAAAAAGGTAAATTAGGTTAATATGATAAGGTTTAAGGGGTGATCATTCTTTTTAATCTCTATCGATACCAATATTCCAAAAAAGGTAACAAAACCACAAATGCACGCCCAAATCCACGACCGTGACACTTGTGATTGCTCACTCGTTAACTTGAATAAGCTAAAGAATAGGATTAGTAATCTTCACCAATAGTAGTAGACCAACAAGGGCGAAAAAACCACATATACACATCTAAATCCATGAATGAGATACATATGATTGCTCACTCCCTCATTCGAGTAAAACCAAATGTTAGGATGAAGAACAATATAGGCTAGGGATTAAGTAATCCTTTACCAATAGTTATACACCAACAAGGGTGACAAAACCACACATACACATTCAAATCCATGAATGAGACATATGTGATTGCTCACTCCCTCATTCGAGCAAACCAAAGGTTAGGGATAAGGCATGGGAAATATTTATAATTGGTGTAAAACAAGATAACAAAAGAAATAGATTAAGTCCAAACAAATAAAGAACAATGTTGCTAGCTACTTTCCCGACTATAGCCATGAAAAAGACATAAAATCATAAACTAACTCATGCTTTAACACTAGAAACTCACGCTTTAGTAGACACGAATTAGACTCAAAGATGTCTTGATCAAATATCAATAAAAACAAACCTAGTTGGCGTTCCCATAACGGCCAACTCCCAATCATCCATAATATAATATACAACAATAGTGGCGATATCTACCACTTGATACAAAAAATACATAGTTGGTTTATATTGCGACCAACTAAAAATAATATACAACATAACTTTACATCGTTGGTTTATAGCACGTACCAACGAATAATCGATCCTCATAAATAATAAAATCGGTTAAGTTTAGATGAACCGATTATCTCACAATCCTCTCCTTTTTTTCTCTCCTTTTGTATTTTTCTGTTTTTTTTAATTTTTTTTCTTTTCTTTTTTTAAACAAACAAAGAAAATAAATTTTAGGTGTAAAATTTCACCACTTCATGAACTTGATAAATCTGGATTTTATTTCCAATCATAATAGTGAAAATAGTAAACACACGAAAAATAAAAATACACTACTTTCACATTCCCATTGCATTGTGCAAATTCTTGACCTAACCAAAGATAGAAAATACGCACACGAACACATAAAATACATACTTTTACACTAAAGAAACTAGCAACAGATTAAGGACTTAATCTACAGGGTAGGCTAAGGTATAAAGGTGTAACGAAACAAATATTTGATGGTGTAAGAAATGAAAGGAATGGCTCAGAAGGTTTTTTTAGGGGTATCTTACTCTAAGTGTAATCCTAGAAATTTACCAATTTAGAATGATCACTCCAATTATATAAAATAATACTTATTATGGTGGTCTCGAATAGTATACCAAGTCTAAATTTTGCTACAATCACCGGCACACTCATATATTTGTGGAATTTTAAGTAATTGGAAAGCAGAATAAGCTTAATCCTCACAATATGGAAATAAGGGTTATGTTTGCGGGTCATGCAACTAATAATCTCATAAAAATATGCTAAAAAGGTTAAATTTAAGCATAAATTAGGCATATTAATGTAAAAATAAGGACAAATAATGTTCTAATTCTCCTCTCCCCACTTGAGATATATAACGCCCACGTTGTATAAATATAACATGAAAAACAAGAAATTAAAGAACTAGAACAGAAAAACTCCCCTGAGATTTTCTCGCTATGATCCTCCATGTTGCGTATATGAGCAAGAATGTGTGTTGTAAAATCGTCTGGATACCAGCATGGCTACAACACATTAAGATTCCAGAAAATATGTATACACCAAATTCATCATCCCGTTTAGTAAGTTCATGTATTAATATTAAGAAAACGAAAGCAATTCTATATCTAAATGATCGTCGGTTAGAAAACAAAAACTAAAAAACGAATATTGTATAGGAAGTCGATACGCCGTATCCATATTTCAGGATACGCAGTATTAAACCTGTAGGAAAACAATCCTAAGTACGGGTGAGAGGTCAAATACGTCATATTAAAAATCTGAATAAGCCGCATTGACAAGTCTGACAATAATGTTTTAAATTTAAGAAAATAAAAAGATAACGTCCAGGTTAGGTCGATACGCCGTATCCATTGAATTGGATACGCCGTATCTATATCCTGGGAAGATAGTAACAAAATTGAAAATACATTCTAGGTTGTATCCCGGCAAGCACTTTTGTTTTTGGGAGAGTCTTTAAGTTAGACTCCCTTCAGCTTAAGTCCCATCCTTATAAAACAGCTTAGGGTCAAATTGGATTCCAAATGGCACATATACATTCTTAATAAGATTCATTAGCATCCCTTTGTTAAAATAATTCTAAATCATGATATTAACACTTAATTTCATGATAAAAGTTTCAACAGTGAAACTTTTACTAATTGCATCATGACTTGTTTCCAAAAGTTTATTTGACCCTCGTGCATAGGTACCGATATTGATACTTATTACATTACATAATGGTTCGATAGATATATCCCCAAAAGACTGTTTGATATTGATTTTATCACCATCGTTGTCCGTATCCAATTTTGAATCATTGACAGAAAATATGTTAAAAGGAAATAGATCACTGTATGATATAACATTATATTCCCCATCATCATATTCGGACAACGATGTTTCATTTTTCAAATTAACTTCATCGCCATGCTGAGGACTTACCATAGGTTCAGATGAGAACTCTAATTCAGATGTTAACGCGTCATCATAAACTATATTTGGGAATTTTGTTTCAAAAAATCTAAGGATGTTGATGTCTACATCATCAAGACACCAACTGATCTTACCATACTTAGTAGTTTCCCAGTTATAAACCTGACCTTGCCTAAGAGCTTTTGCAATTTCATACTGACATATTCCTCCATAGTTATATCGAGGTCGTCCATTTCCTGTAATAAATTTGCTACGAACATAGAGAAAAAGGTCAAATAGATCGATACGTCATATTCAGTAAACTGGATAGGCCGTATTGATGTTTAAAGTCGAATACGTTGTATTGGTTTAGAGAAAAAAATTTATACGCCATATCCAAAGGGATGAATACGCCGTATTCAGTATTCGACCAGAAGACAGACAACAAGACTAATAATGCAAACAAATACACAAAATATGCAAAAATATACAATGCTAGAAAAATCAAACACACAAACAAACTAAACTAAAAACACAAAACCTAAACTAAAACACTAATAAATAAGAATTAAACAAACTCACTCCCCGGCAGCGGCGCCAAAAACTTGATGTGGTCGTTGTTCGTAGGTAATTTATTAATCATGTTTTACTATTTATATTTTGTTGACTTTACCTATTAACAAACACTAATGGGCAGTGTACCCGATCAGTTGTAGGTTCGTTTGGAAGTAGGGTGTCGATCACTAAGAGCGAGCATTAATACTTAAATTTATCAATATTTTAGTCATCTAAGTTAGTCCTAATTTATCCTATTTAAATATTTTTAAACTTAAACTAACGCAAAGGGGGGTTCTTAGCCTGAGACATTGGCACGAGTTTTGGTTTATCCTAATCTAAATGATGACAATTAACACACACAAGTTAATAAACAATAGATAAAGAAGCGATCAAGCCAAATGTAAGGAAAACATATTAGTTAGTTATATCTAATAAAATGCAGGTATTGTCTATGAGTGCACTGATTGCTTTACTTTGTTGGTGATATATCATTCTTAAGCTTAGGCGGGTCTTCTCCCTAAACTCTATGTTTGTTTTTCAGTTAATCCTGTCATAATTAACCAAACCCACATAAAGCATTCACAATCTATTATAATCTATCTAGGAGATGATAATGGTGATAATATCGAAATCTAGCTCATTGAGGCTTTACTAACTTATTGCTTAACGGTTATTTATATACTAGTAGTCCACTGTCCAGATCTTTCCCTAAAGAATCAAAACGTTATTTGTAATCCTAGGTCACTGATGACATCAAATAACGTCTATTTTGTTGCATCATTTATTCCATCTAAATTTGTAACCTTTGCCCTTTTTGTGTTCTGAATATTTCATTAATAGTCATTTTACTATTTGACTTTTGTCAGTTTATTCAGATTTTGTACCGTGTTGACGGTGGTGATTTTATGAGATATGTGATGATTTGAGGTTTATTGTGATTAATAATCTTTTTTGAAAGGTATTATTGTGTTATGTGTTTCCGGATGGTTTGACCCGTGAATTTTAAGAAATGCCAAAAAATGAATCTAGCACGTCCGTTAATGTCCAAATTGAATTTTGAAGGGTTTAAAGTATAAATATGGCAAGTGAATACTCTAATTAATGGAAAAGTGTTTTTAAGGTGAATAAAAATGCTTTTTAACTTTTGGGTAAATGTTGCGGTTGAGTTTTACGAGTTTTTAAGTGATTTCGACACGAAAAGAAAGGCCCGGGACTCCCTTGGATCCCTTGGCCGGTTATGGGAAGGATAGGGAACAACATGGCTAGTTTTTAGGAGTTGTGTCCAAAGGTGTACACATATATTCCCTTTCCACTAGAAACATTATCCCATAATCCTTATCATTTCTTTTTCAAAAAAAACACACACATATAAGTGTGTGTGTGTATATCCGGCCGCCACTACACCACCACAAATCCACCATAAATTTTCCAACTTTGATCGAGAACGTGATATTCCGGGTTGATACGAGTGTTTGGGTATTCATTTAAACAACGTTTGGGTTGTCCGGTTCGTGTCGAAATATACATTTTTGAAGATTTTCTTGTAAGTTTCCAAATTTAAATTTCGTTTGTCCTTTTGGGTTTATTTTGATGCATAGATGTTAGTTGTACAAGTTGATCGTTGTGAAAATTGATTTTTGGAAACGAAACGAAAGAAAAGGGTGCGTTTGGTTCGTGTAACATAAAAAGGAAAAAGAGGGTTTTTGTAGTTTTGATGTTGTGGTCGTGATGGTTGAATAATATATGATGCTAGAATGCTTATTTTTTATAGTAGCTTGTATGGCTTATTCGAGCTTATTTTTAAGCTATTTCTTGGCTTATTTGGACTTATTTGCCACGTATAGTTTCCCAAAATTACTAGGAAAGTGATTTTGATTATTTTTGTGTTATAACATATGTTGTGGACTATTTTGAGGCTTATGGTAGTAACCAAATGCGATACGTAGCTTATTAGCTTATTTTCAAGCTTAATATACGTATTTTGGAGTTTATGGACTCACGACCCAATAAGTCTATTTGAGCCGTGGCTTAATGGGAGGGCTTATAGTGGTCCATATTATTTTCTACATATAAGTATATACTTATGTATGTAAATGGACTTTGGTTTTTGACTCGGATCGTATTTTGGAATTATAAATATCCTAATGGACCATTGTTGGGCCTTAAGGCCCAATAAGATATATTTAATCGTAATGAGAGTTTTGATGGACTTTTGAAAGTGGAAATGTATTTACGAAGTGATATTGAATGATATTTTGGGAAAAATGTTTTAGTAAACGTTAAAGATTGAGATTTTGAAATTTTGTCGAATAGTGTCAAATTTGTGAAAATTGTTGAAAATGAGGTTTGAAACCTTGGAAAACGTTGTATAAACGTACGGGTGATGTCGAAATTT
>BQNB010014525.1:37458-74963 GCA_026074375.1 Tanacetum coccineum
TAAACTTGTGATTTACCATCAAATCTCAAGTTTCTTCTGAATCAATTCTTCTAGTCTAGTCTGCTGAGGATGCTTCCAAACATATTATTGTCTAGGCTTATTTGCTAGTATGAAGATTTTATATAAAAGCTCATCTTCCATCTTAAAATATTGATCCACTCTCAGCTTGTTGCACAACATCAAAGTCATAAGTGTTGTTGTTAGTGGATAATCGTTCTTAACCAGCATAAAAATGTCATGTCCTCTTTCTGTAGACACATGATGAACACCACATGTATCATATAACCACCATTTCAGAGGATTGTGCATATATCTTTGCAGCTCCCAGAGAGTATCAGTGTCATCTGGTTCAAATAACCTCTTAAGTTCAACCATAGTTCTTTCTCTTTATCATCTATAAGTCTCGGTGAGTTGAATCTTTCTTTAACTAAACTCCAAAGTTTGTCTAGATCCTCCCTGTTAAAATTCTTGAGCATATCTTCAAAAACTTGATATACCTCAGTGTGATTGCCTACTCTGATGAATTTCTAAAACATCATATTGTCTTCAGAGTGAACTTCCCAGTCAATGATTGGGTACTTAATTTGCAGAGCTTCAATATCCATTCCTTCTTCAGGAACTATAAGCATCATTTGTTGTAGTTGTTCTTGAGAAAGTTCATCTGCTTTGGGTTCTTCACTTGGTTGTTCTTGAACTGACTCTCAAGCTTCTGTAGTCTTTTGTCTTTTAACAGGTTCTTCTACAACATCTTGACCTGCTCTATTTAGTCTTCCTTCAGTTTTCTTTTCACTACCTTTTTCCTTTTTAGAATCCATGGGTACAAAGGATTGAATTTGATCTCATACTCTTTCAAATATAGCTCTTATTTCTTCATAACTCATTCCCTTGAAGTGACTCATCTTGTTTCCACCTTAATTCTTTAGATACATGCACATGTTCTTCTTGACTTCCGCTACAGAGAAAGATCAATTTTGAAGAGCATGGTATCTTAACACAGGAGGATCACTCCAATCAATATCATGAGCTTCTTTAGCTGCAACTTCTTCTCTTTTATCCAACTGCCTTTGTAATTCTAAAGTTGTTTCAAAATCAAACTTCTGTTGTTCTTGTTCTGCTTTAGTTTTTGCTTGTTCTTCCTTAAACACCCTCTTAGCTAATTCTTCATCAATGCCCATTTGAACTTGAACCCTCTTCTTGATTTTATTTAGAGGCTCAGATTCTTGCATAATGGCTTTTCCTTTATCCTTTACTTTTGATGCACTCCTCCTAATATAGACTAGTGTTTTAGCACCACTAATGTCTTCAGCAGTAGAAACTTCTAAAGGGCTAACAATACTAATAGAAACACTAACAGTGGTAACTGCTGCATCAGCAGTACTAATCTCCAGCCCAACAGTGGTAATAGGTATACTGGCAGTAGCATCAAAATCATATTCCATGTCTTGCTGAGGTTGTACCAATGAGATTGTGGGATCTATATCAATATCAAAGATCTTCCTCCCCTGTTTGGAAGAATCCTTTGCAGCATCTTCATCCTTTGAAATAACAATCCTAGCCCTTCTCCTATCTTTGCATGTCTTGACATTTTTCTCCAACTTTTCCACTCTTAAGATGAGTCTTGTAAGAGCAGTACTATAAGTTTTCTTTGTCTGCTGTAAGTCCTTCTCCAAAACTCCAATTCTATCTGTCAACTTAGTAACCAAATCTATCAATTAATGTTGTTGCATACTGCCCTCATCACGACTAAGTGAGTGAACACTATGGAGAGGTGATTCATAGGGCATTGGAGCAGCCTCCTCAGTAGGTGTGATGGGTGGTTGTGAGGTGGATGGGGCACTTATTGATGTGTGATAGGATGAAAAGGATGGTTAAGATGTTATTTTGGAATGGGATGTCTCAGGAATGGTTTGGATAGATGGTTCTTCACCTTGAGGCTGAACTATCATTGTGTCAAACAATGGAGTAATCACCCTAGAATATCCCTTGGAGACTCTCTTCATATTGCTAAATAGTTTGTGTGTAAGGGAAGAAGTAGGATAGGTTCTTGTATGGGGAAAAGAAGTCTTTGGTGTTTGTTCAAAAAGATTTGTATGAATCTAGGATACATCAAAAACTTGTGTGTGCTATCCAAATTCTTTACCATGGCATCAAAAATGAATTTTGAAAAGTTAAAAGTCCTGTTTGTTGCTAGGCATATGATAGCAGTAGTTATGTTGCTACTAAACTGCTCACAAGAAGTCTTCTTAGGACTCAAGCAGTAGAGTATGGTATGAATGAAGAACTTCCACTGTGGGGAAAAATATCCCTTTTGAAAAGTAATACTGTCAGAAGTAGTTACATACCTCATAAGAGCCAATTGCTCAAAGATTTCTGCAGCATGGAGAGATGTCTTCTAATGGAGGCCTCTGAAACTGTTATCTTGACCTTTCTATCAATGGTTGCTGTAATACCCATGACTCCATCATCAATTATGCATAAAGCAGCAGTTTGCCAAAATTGTTCAATAAGAGAAGTATAAATGGTTGGACTTGCAGTGAGGGCATAGTGGATGTGACTTACAGAGAGAAAATCAATGATTTCATGAAACCCCTCACTTCCTTCTGACTTCTCTAAGTATGCAACCATGTTGTGCTTATCGCAAAATTCTAAATTCGCCATTAGATGAAGATAAAGTTAATTAAGGTTATGGGATATGGTCATGGGAGAGAGTATAAGTGTTTGGTAGAGGTAATTAAGATATGAGAGAGTTTTTAAGGTTTTAAATTGCATTGACTGAATAAGATTTGTACTTATCTTAAAGAAATCTTATGTTTATATAGAAAGATCTTGAATTCTCTAATTAGTCAAACCTATAGACGAAGTAGTTGGCGAAAATTTCACAACGGCTATATTTAGAGAAGGAAATTCTGTTATGGTTTAAACAGTACTAACGGTCACCCGACAGTACTAATATTAGCCTAGCAGTACTAACTCTAAGCCCAGCAGTACTAAAATATGACTATCAGTACTAAGTAATGCCTAGCAGTACTAACTCTAAGCCCAGCAGTACTAAAATATGACTATCAGTACTAAGTAATGCCTAGCAGTACTAAGTAATGCCCAGCAGTAGTAACATTAAGATACCAGTACCATTACCAAATATTGATTCTCACAATCTCTCTTTCTATTTTTATGCTCACACAATATCTCTCAATTCTTTTTGCTCGCCAATTTACTCTTTCTGTTTTTATCACATAACTCTCTTTCTGTTTTTTAGCTCACGTAATCTCTCTATTCTTTTTCTCACCAATTCAGACAATTTTGTATAATTTGCCTACATTACAAACTTTCTCATCCTTATCTACTCACATCTGCAGATGAGGCAGTAGTTGTCACTGCATCCCTCTCTCCGAGATTCACTCTCTCTCAACCATCTGCTCGAGCACTCACATGTTTCTCATGAACTCCGACACACCACGTGATAGGTCTATTACACACGCTATCTCGACACAGAGTCTTATGAGGCGTGCGACTCATTAGCTCTCTCCTATCGGCCGTGTTGATCATAAACACTCTGTTAGCGGTTTTCACTGTAAATCGCGTAACATTCTGATGGAACAGTCATTCTGCGTGCACGGGTGTGGTGCGCTCCTCAACACGAGTTATTATTCAAGTGGACACCTCAATCTCGAGCCCACTCATACACACGCGACAGACATATCCCGGCATGCGTTCAGACTGCCCGGCTCCATAGATAGACTATGTCCAACTGACAACACGAGACTAAATCGCGAAGGTCTTTACCACCGGAACTCAGATCCTCTAGCCATATGCTACCAGCGCGCTAGAAGCGTAGCGACCTGTGCAATTCGCTCTTTCCAACTATCTCTCTCTACACGCAGCCGAACTCCTGAATGAAAGACGACTCACCTCCCACACACAATCCGTAGATCTACACCAACGGGGTGATAGACCACAAGTAACGTCACGTAAATCTTGTCTATGAAGAACACTCATAAAGTCAGCAGACAGGGACTCATATGACACAACTACGAATGATTATCTGATATCTAGTTCAATGTTTACAATAACTCCATAGTCGCCTTGATGCTACAAGAGAACTCCTGATGATCCTCACACAACACCATGATGTACAGCATGCGATGGACTCTCTAGCAATACATCTACAGAGTTGTGACAGAGAGCAATGCGGCATGCAGGCTAACTAATATCGGAGAGACACGGACACGTAGAGTTGTATACTGACTACTGCACGCAGACTGCTTCGAAGATCACAGACCACGTCTGATCTTATCTACAAGTGAGATTGTTACAGATGTAATTTTAGAGACTGGATCTCACACATCATCTTTTGCAATCAGTGAAGAGGGATTTGGATAAAGTGTGATATTGTATTTATATGATAGAAGGGGAGGTTTTGATAATCTACTCTCAGAGTTGGTTGGTAAGGGGGGAAGGATATTTTGATTATTAATATTTGGAATGGGGTTTGTGATTTTTAAATTTATAAGATATGTGGGAGGGGGATTGGAAATGTGTTTTTTGTTTTTGTGAGTGAATGTGAGTAGCGACACTATACAGAGCGTGGAGGTGTAGGTGGGTCTAGAGAATAGTGTGGCTATGTGAGGCTGACCCATATATCATAGTTTTGGATTATTTTCGCGGAGAGGATACTCACACACTACACAGTTATGGTAGTAATCATAAGACAGGAGCATGTGATCATCGTTTCGTATCACTACGAGATGACAATCTCTTTGTCATAAGTCTTAGGGTCTGGGCGTTACAGAGTTGAAGTGAGATGTTCGATGTGTGAACATTTACGTATTGTTGTAATTGAGTTGACAGTTGTACATAGATGACACATATATGATTTTACAACATGGTGGAGAGTGTGCACACACTCTCTTATTCAGACACTGAGTTACATGTGCAGAGTGGTGAATTAACATACGTCACACAGTCTATCACGTTGTGGTCAACACTGTGCACGTGGGGAGAGTAGTGAGCAAATGTGATGTTGCACTCTCTGAGTCCAGGTGATTCTTTCTCAGGGGTGACGAGTAGACGTTGAATTAGGCGATGTTGGATGGGGGGGGGGTGGTTATGATTGGGAGTGAGTTATGGGGTGTGCGATTATAGATGTGGTTTTTAAGGTCACAGTGCACACATTCACACAATGCTACATATCTGGGAGGTCCTTGGTAGTGACGGGAGGGTGGTGAAATTGTTTGGGGAGGTTGGATAGGGTGCTGAGACTTGAAGTGTTGGTGGTATCTTGAGTGAGGGTTGGTGGTTTTGGTATAATGATTTGAATATTGGGTGGGGGAGTTGAATTGTGGTAGTGAAAGTAATTAGTATATGAATAAGTGGATAGGTGGGGTGTGGGGATTAATATGGGGTAAGGGGTTATATGAATGGTGTGATAAGGTGAAATTATAAGGTATAAGGTAAAATGGGGGGGTAGTAAGTGAGTGTGTGGGGAGAAATGATGTGGATAGTGGTGGTGTGTGATTAGTGGTGATTGTGGGTGTTGAAAGTGTTGTAATTTGGAGTTTGGAGGGGTGGAAGGGTTTTTAAGTTTTTAGAGATGGTATATTTGGTTTGGGTTGGGAGGGGGTTGGAAAGGTGTTAGGATATGGATATGTAGTATATAAGTGTTTGAGGGAATTGTGATTGGTGTGTAAGATTTTAAGTTGAAGTGTGAGTGTGTGTTTTTATTAATATGTGATGATGAGAATGAGGTAGTTATCTGGAGGGGAAATTTGATTAGGTGGTGTTGATGTAGGATATTAGGTGGGTTGGGTGAGTATTTAGTAGAAGATAGTTTAGGGTTAAGTAAGGTGTTAGGTTTAATTAGTAAGGATGGGGGTAAGGGTTTAATTTTTGTGTTGTGGGTATAAAAGTGTTAGATGAGGTTATTTAAAGTATGATGAGAATATTTGGAAGGTATATTTGAAGTGGGGGTGTGAATTTGTTTAGGGAAATAAAGTGTAATGGTTTTTTTTGTGAGAATGGGTGGGAGGAGGGTTTTTATTGGGAGGTGAGTGGGGAAATAGGTTTAAAATGGGACATGGTGTGTGTGTGAATTGGTGAATGGTAGGGAGAGGGGGAGGTTGAAAATAAGATGTGGAAGGTAAAATTGGTTTAGTGGGTGGGGTGGTGATTGTGATGGATTGAAAGGGGGGGGTGTTTTAAGTTTAATATTAATTTTTTTGGTGTATTATTTGTTTGATATAGATATTAAAGGTGGTTTTTATTGTTTATAAATGTATAGTTGATGTGGTTGGACAATAAAATATATGAGGGAATTTGTGTATTTAAAAATGTAATATTATTATTATTTGTAGATCATGATTAGTGGATATAAAAGGTGAAACAAACATTTGTTCTTTTTTACTAATACCTTAATCCTCTTTCATACTCTCTTGTTTCGGAAGACCACATTTTGTTCCAATGGCGCCCCTCTACTTATAAGCAAATCTACAAGTATCCAAACCTGTTGGAGTTTGAATTGCAAGAAGTTCATCCTAATAGCATTGCTTCCACCCAAGAGAATCAATAGAAGCTTTAGCAATGCTTGTGGGTTCAATCTGTATAAGAAACAAGCAAATAAATTACAAGTTCTAGGGTATCATGTGTTTTATTTAGTTCATATACAACACAGAGAAACCCTTGTTCAAGAAGTAGATTTTGTCATTTCTTCTTGTCTGAAGAGTAGAACTTCACATCTCCAATCACATTTTAAATTGGTGTGATCTTTATGATTCTTGTATTTGGAGTGGGTAGAACTGTTATTGGAATTTTAAGGATTTTCCCCACAATAACTTCTGGTTCATCTTCATCATTGAAGAACTCAAAATGACATGAGTGGGCTTCACGTGTATTACACTCCATTATGAACATATTACTAGTAGGGAGCTATCTTGATCATTGAACTAGCAGTATTTTAAAGTTTAAAACTACTAGTATTAACTCGGACTGACAGTAATTAACATGTGTCCAACAATATTAACCTTCCATAGGACAGTTATCATCATCAGACTTATCTTTTACATCACTCTCATTATGTGGCACCCATCTTGTAACCTGTTATTTTGCGATCTAATCAGTTACAGATTTTGGTTCATCATTACCAACATCTTTTGAAGGTGAATCAAAGTATGAAGCCATCCTTCCAATTGGCATCACAAAGCAATCCTTGACTGCTTATCTTCTTTTCTGAGTAGATGTACCCTGCAGTTAAATCTTCTTGTGTACTTACAGATTCATTTAGAGATTGTATCTTTGCAGCTCCTGGTACAAATTCATAGATTAGGGTTAGAGAATCAATATGGCAAACAGCCACTATGCGACCATTTCCTTCTATCTAGGCTTTTATTCACTAAAAACCCAATATGAAAAATTTTCATTCTACCTCCCTAGTTTCTTAGTGTTGAGCATACCCTAAAGCTTACTACTCCAAGGAAAATCCAACCAAGAAAACCGTATTATCATTTATGGCCATCAACTTTCCTAAACTGTCTAAAGTATTAAGAATGGTACATGACAATCCAAATAGGTCTCCTAAGAGCTTTTTATTTAAAGTTGGTTTAAAACCTCTAAAGAAGTTTCAAAAGGGTCTTGTTATAGTCTTACTACTAGTACCATTATTCAGTTACATAGCGAGCAGAATAACACATCAGCCCAAAATGTGGGTTGGGTTAACTTAGAGCCGGCCAACATGGTTCATAGCAGCCTCAATTAGATTCCTATTCCTCCTCTCAGCTACAAACACCATTTGCTTGAGTAGTCCTGGCTACATGGTATTCTCTCTTAATCAACCTTTATACTCTAAAAAATCATCCAAAACTTTATTCTCAATTTCTGTTTCATTATCACTTGCTGAATATTAATCAACTTTCTTATCCCCACTAGTTTATTCTACTTTCTTTGATAAAGTACGTTGAGAATCACTACTCGGATATCATCTTAAGTTGTTAAAAAAGAAACCCAAGATGTAAACCTCTGCTATAAATCATAGCAGTGACTACAAAGCATACTTCCTATATGCATATAAACTACTTCTATAAAGGTCGGACCAAATCAAATCCATTATGAAGCATAAACAAAGGCTTAGTAATTATGGATTCAGAACTTTGGACTAACAGATGAAGCTCCAGTAAATGTCTCCTCTTTAAGACAATAACACAGGGTAGGTTAATTTATAAAACGTTATATGTATTCAACCTCTTACAAGATTATCCTAACCAGCTTATTTTATGATCTTACAATTAAAAAGACCAAGACTCCTATGCCAGCGAGCATTGATTCATTTTAGGATGTACCTTTGCAACAATACAAGTTAAACACTCTATAGAACAATGTTCTTCATATCAAAACGTACATGTTGTTCCTTTCTAGGAATTTTTTAAGAATTCTGACTTTCATCAGCAACGTTAAAATTAGGAGTATAAGAACAAGACATTGCCATGTCAGTAAAAAGGACATAGTATCATTTTGTCCCACATCTGTAAGACACTAAAGAAGGTTGAAATAACTCATTGACAAAGTATATCATCTTCAAAAATCAAAGGCTATCAGTTTTTCAAAGTTTCCTTTTACCAGAAATTCTACCACCAATGGTGCTCCTCCCCATAAATGTACCATGAAAATTTAATTAATTTATACCTTTATCAAATTCCTTAAAATCTAAGTGAGAGCGAATAAACAAGTTCCCAGTCATGGCCTTGAGCATTACCCACTATCATTAAATCTGGTCTTCCTGTTGTGGCTTGCCCTACACATAATGTATATCCCCATTTTACTGCAGATCTAGATTAGCTTTTTAACTTAGGTAAAGCATAAGTTTTCTAGATAGATCTTAAACAACTTTGATAGAAATCCTGAGTAATATATAAAGATTATGCAAAAACTAATCTTTATACACCAGAAGAAACAATGTAAAAATTAACACAAAACTTTCATAAAAACTTTCAATATATTGAAATATTCACAGAACAACTATATGTTTTGCTAAATAACTATGACTTTTCTATCTTTGGATTCGCTAAATCCTCAACTATAGCCGCTAGATAGCTCTTTTAGTACACAAGTTAAAACCCTAATGGCTTACAAAACGCGTTAGTGAACAAAGCATATATAATTCCTATATAACTCATAACGCAAATCACATAAGCAGTACTAACTATATATGACAAACAGTACTAAATTATACAACCATTTTCACAACAAGCTTTGTGTAGCTTTTGACCTTTTCCCTTGGTTAAGGGCATTCGGTTAGAATTTGCATTTGAGTTATTTTATATATATACCGCATTCGGACCAGTGGGCCAGAAGAAACCGGAGTCAAAGATCTTTTTGGCGGTGAGGTTTGCACCATGATGTCCCTCGGTGGGTCCATTGTGGCAAGCTGAGAGAATCTCAAGAGCTTCATTGCCGTGCACACATCGCCTGATCACTTGATCCGCACAAATTTTAAACAAGAAGGGTGCACTTGGTCCTTTGTCACCTCGGGTATTGGCTTCACTACTGAAGAAGTAGGAATTGGAAGTCCTTGATATGCAACACCGCTTCGGGTAGTGATACCCTTTAAGTCTTCTCTAGGGTTAGTAACTGTGTTACCAGGGAGTGTCCCTGACCCTGAAGTAGAAGCGGTATTGGCAGTTACAAACTTAGCCAACATATCAGTCAGATTTGCCATTTGATTATTCAATTTGTTTGTTTCGATTTGCATGTTCTGACCCTGGTTTTGGAGGTTATTTTGCATGTTTCTCATGATAGCATCATTAGCCTTGACGTAGTTGTCAAAATCGTTCTTGGTGACACTGTGTGTCTGAGGAACGGGGGCTTGATAAGCTGGAGACTGATTAACCTGGGGTCTATGAAGTGATTGGGATGAAAATTGGACTGGTTAAAATTCCCTCTGTTTTTGTTGAAATTGCTCTCCCGGTTTTGGGTAAAGTTATTTCCCCCGACTAGAATTGTTAGCATTATTCGCTTCAGAGTTCTGACACGGGTGAAACCTCGGAGGTCTAATATGATTTGCAACATTTGAGGTCGGAAATTGGAGCTACTTGGTTGTAATTAGCTGCAGCGGGCTCTGTGACACTATACTCTGAATGTTTGCCAGATAACGGTGCCATGAGTTAGCTGGACAGTTTATAAGAATGGCACCACCCGCAAGATAACACAAAACCTTAGTCAATGCTTTGAAGGTGCAGGATGGGGAGCTGAAGCAGAAGCTTGGTTCTTCTTGTCTAAGAGCAATGCTCGGACAATATCCTTAAGTTCAGCAACATCAGATGAAACAGCTTGGGTGGAAGAGTTCGTACTTACCTTGGCAATAACTGCCTTAGCTCGTGTTTGACGAACCTTGGACTTGCTCTCGATGATTTTTAAAAACATTGCGAGGCATTTTGTCCAAAAAGCGTTTCCACCTGCTGCGGAGTTCAATGATTCTGATCATTATGTTTCATAGCATTATAGAAGTTATCAGTTGCATGCAATTCTAGAAATCCATGGTGTGGACATGCCCTAAGTAGATCATTAAACGATCCTCAAGCTCATAAAACGATTCATCGAAAACCTTTGACTCGAAATCTGGTGATTCATTGCGAAGATTCGTGTCTTAGGAAGGAGGGAAAAATGGTTAGGATGAATTTGGATACAAGATCGTCCCAAGGTTTGAATTGATAGGAGGAGGGTCTTTTCTAGCTATTCGGGGCTGCTCCCTCGATAGAGGAATGAAAAAGCATAGCTTAATCGTAGCAAATTGGACATTGGGGCCCTCATTGTGGCGGTGCCTCGCTGTTGAAGTAAACGGTCATGAGCATGGGGTCTTTTTGTCTGACCGAAGAACTGTTTGTTTCTGGACAAGATTTGATTAACCCGTGCCTCTGTTCGAAATTGTTTGCCACAATTTCAGGAATAAGATTGCGTCCTCGTACCCCTCGTGGGTGCTTGGCAATTGAGCCCATAGTTCGAGTGTCTGCATTGGCTCTACGGGAGGATCATTCCATGAATGGGTATTCTATACGAAGGTTCGATAACAAACTGTGGTTCTTCTGGTGGAGGACGCTGCTCACGGGACTGAGATCGAGTGCGCATGCACAAAATGGAAATAAAAAAGAAAATTAGTGTAACTTCTTTTTTTGGTTTTTTGGATTTAAAATATATTCACAATCTATTTTAAACGGACAAGAGATAGACAACTTAAGCCAAATAATCGATCTTACTTCACGGTAGCTCTCAGAATGAAAAACGCACAGGTGAGCGGAGGAGTAGGAATAGCGCGAAGCTTGATTTTTTTTCCTCTTTCGGGTCATAGTTCCTTGGAACAACCTCCCTTAATACCCATTTCATGTTTGTCAATCCGAATGAGTGAGCCGTATATCGTAAAGTGTACAGAAGGGCAAGTTTTAACTTCTTTGGTTCGCATTGGGAACTTCAGGGAGTTCACCGGAACTTATTATGATAATACCTCAGTGGAGAATATTATATTTTGGTATTTTACCAATTAGTGAATTTTAATTTTTATGGACAATTTTTTTATATTTTTGATTTTTTTTTTATATGATATGTATTAATAAAAAGAAAAGAAAAATATTTTTGTGTTTTTTAATATGATATATTAACAATAAGACAAGTTCAGATCAAAGTCGGATAACAATCGTAGCAAATGCCTCCCCGGCAGCGGCGCCAAAAATTGATTCGTGGAATAGTATACACTTATATAGCAACCCTAATACAGATCCTGACCGAATGCCCTTGACCAAGGCAAAAGGTCAAATTCCACAAAAGGATAAAATACACAAGTAAGAATCAATGATAAAAAGATTCCGGAAGAGATATTCCCGGGTCGTATGTCCCAACGAGGCTGCAATTGAAAGTAATCCTGGTTTGATGAGAAATTGAATGATGGAGAATATTTAGATATGATGGAAACACTGATATAATTACAACTAAAATTAATTAAATAAAACCTAATTTAATCTACGGGAAACAGATATAGGAAATGGGGATCTTAAAAACTACGGGAAACAAAATTAGTTATAGGGAAATCCTAAATACTAAAAATTAAGAAAATAAATGCTAAATTAAATTAAAAATCAAAATTAAATTCTAATTAACTTAATTTGAAAAATAAAGAAAACTAGAACTAAAACGGAGGTCGTTTGAATGTAAAACGAAAAGAAACGGTAAAACGCACTCGGTAAAACGGGTCTAAGACTGAAATTTAAGAAAAATTAAGCCTATACTAAATTTTATATTTTTCCTAGACACTAAATGACAAAAGAAAATTTTATAAAAAAGAAAAATATTTTTTTATTAATTTTTGGATTTTTTATGAATTTTTAAAGATTAATAACTAATTAAAACTAAGAAAATAGAAAAAGACAAAAAATAAAAGTTATAAAAATTCTGAAAAAATAAAATTAAATAAAGAAAAAGTTAACAATTCTAAAAATATAAAAATGCCCAAAAGTTACTGTTTAAAATTAAAGTAATAAATAATTATATTTTAAAACCTAATTTATATTAATTAAATTAAATAAACTAACAAAAGTTAACTATAGGGACTAACAGTGAAAGGACATAAGGACTAACGGGGAAACAACAAAACTGGACAAGGGGGGGGGGATAACAATTATAACTATAAAAGACAAAATTACACAAACAGTCCCTGAGTTGGACCCCGATTACAAAGCAAGTCCAAACAGCTTATTATCAAAAAGCTATAAAAGCAAAGTTGTTAAGGGGCTTGAGCTTATCATTTTCTACAAAAGGGACAAGTGCTGAATCTAACTTAATAAGCTAGAAAAGTGAGCTTTTTGGGGCTGCAGAAGCTTATTAAGCTTATGAGCTTAATTTTCTTTCTTATTGGGATTTAAGCTAACAAAATAAGCTACAACTAATGGGGAACAGTTAATAAGGAGAGGGGAGTCCTAAATAAGCTAAGGTTTCTAGAATAAGCCCTAAAATAAGCTGGAAATGAGATAAGCTATTCTAAACATTTTATTATAAAAACAGAAAAAAGGGGACTTTAAGCCTAATTTAAGCTAACCTAATAAGCAATCTAAATTAAATAAGCTGCTAAACCTACTAGAACTACCTACAAGCTATAAGGAAAAACACTAAGAACCTAGGGCTTAGTTATGCAATAAGCTAGAAAAGGGGGCTGAATTTGGAGTCTAGCACCAGGGGAGGCAAGGCAGTGGCTTAAGGGTACTTTTGGGCTTATGAAAATAAGCTCTAAAGAGCTTTTTAGCCAAATCCAAGCACAAACAGATTTATATTAATGGCTTCTTGGCTTATTTCCAAAAAATGATGGTCTAGAAAACAATATAAGCTGCTGATATTGTAGCTTAAAATTGAGGGTTCTTTAAAAAAAATGCAAAGCCAAACTTTGACTTATATTGTCAAAGTAAAAGGGACAGCAACAAGGGGCTTTTGAAAAGAGCTAGGTAATCACTTAAATAAGCACAAACAAGGGGTGCCTAAGCTGCTTAAGCAGCTTAAGTGGCTTAGCTTAGTTTGGCTTATGGTACTTTGACAGAAAGTAAAAGAGACTTAAAAACTTATTTTTACACTAAAAAGATTGATCAAAGTGGCTTATTAAACTCCACACACTCAGCCAAAGTTGGCTGAGTGGTTACAACCCATTACAACCCCCATATGACCCATTTTGGGGTTAAACCAAACACCCCCTTATTTATATAAAAAAGGAGTTTTAACTGATTTTTGGTAAAAGAGGGCAGAGATAATTGATTACAAGTGGATTTTAATAACTTTTAACACATATTTAAACAATTTAAACAGAATTAAACAGCTTAAATTATATTTCAAATTTCGACAATAGCAATTTCACAAACACTCTTAACTTTTATTAAAACTGAAAGTATTACAACAAAAACTTAAAAAATAAACTGAGTACAACAATTTTAAAGCAAACTTAATTAAATTTTTAAACTACAAAAGTAAAAACAGGGATTGGTGTTGTCGGCTTGTTCTCTTCTCTTTTATAGAGGCTCAAAGCCTTTCTTTGTTCTTGGGTTGTGTTTGTTGTGAGAGTACAAAGCAATCCTAGCCCTTGCTTGCAAGTTGTGTTACTTCTGGCTCAATCTCACCATTGAAGGTCTTCGGGTTGAGTGATTGTCAACAGGGAAGGGTTATAGGGGTATTGGGTTGTGGGAAATGGTGAGGGGTGAGCTGGGAGATGTACTAGGGGGGTGGTTTGGCCTAGAAACCATGGGAGAGGCTGGTTTGGGTTTTGGCGCCAAGGGGGTTGAGGTACAGAGTTGGTTCGCAGGTTTAAAAGGGATGTTTGGGGAAGAGGCAAAACTAGCCCTTCAACTTTCATCCCTTTTTCATTTCATTTTTAAGCCCTTTTTTAGTTATAAACGAGTTTGGAAAATAACACATTTGGTCCCTCTGTTTTATAACAAAAGAGTTAAAAAGAGTTTTGGGAAATTGCAAAAATGGTCCCTGCGTTTTATAACTAAAAGGGTTTTGGTAAATTGCAAAACCAGCCCTTGTGTTTAAACATAATAAAAGAATTGCCATTTGGCAGTTTTAGTCCCTCTCTTTATTTCACCATTTTTCTTTTATAAAACAACTTTTAAAATTGGCAATTTTAGCCCCTAAAGTTTTATAAAAAGAATTGTGGGCTTTTGTTGGGCTTGGGCTTGTATTGGGCCCAATTGAGTGTGTCTGGGCCCAATAAGGTTTAGGCTTATGTTATTGGGCTTTTTAAGGCCCAATAAGGTTCAGGTGGGTTTTGTGTGTACAATGGCTGAGATTGGCTGTAACTGGGCTAGGATTGGGCTTTCAAAGTCTTCACAGTCTTTGTCAAATGCACACAAATGGGCTGCTGAAATTGATTGAGGGCCTATTTGGTCTTCACAGTCTTCATAATTATACTATTGGGCTTTCCCGGCCCATCAGATGGGTTAAGATTGCATCTAATAGTATTCTTCAGTTCCGGCTCCGGTTTGACTGTTGATTCTTCTGGATTGACTTTGACTTTGACTTTTTTGGTCTTTGGCCTTGATTTTTCACAGTCTTTTCCATTCCATGCTCAGTTTTGTCATTTTGGCTTGGTTTTCTGTCTTTTTGTTGATATCCACTTCCTGCACAATACAAATGCAAAACAAACATATATTTGGCAGTTTTTGTCTGTTTTTGGTCATTTAAGCTCGTTTTTAGAGGTAAAAGATATGTGTAATTAAGCACTTATCAAATCCCCTCAAAATAAGGTATTGTCGTGTTCTACGCATGTTATGAAGTAAACATGTAAGCCCGTTTTCACCATTTTCTGATTTACACTAATACAAACTAATATTTTGGATTTTTCATTTTTAACAAGTTTGACTTTCTTTATATATTAATACTGGATCATGAATGAGAAGCGCGTAGTGTGATCTACGGGAATCTGTCCTTACGGGATAAATGCATCGGTCCTCTATTTTTCACAAGTTCCATGCTAAGCATTAAAACATAAACATTGTGATTATAAGTTATATGTTAAGCCCTATTTTATGACTTGTGACTTTCAACTCCTATCTGGATATCGATTGAAAAGTGTGTACTCTTTTTACATTTAACCATAGACCAACTGTCTTTTAATAGTCATATTCAAAATGAATCATGCACTCAAAGCAACAACTTATTAAGACTTCGTACTGGATTTCGAGATTAAACTTTAGATCTTTTTGCAACATTTTACAACATCATAATCATCAGTTCTTAAAGCTAGGAATGCGTTTGTTAGTTTGAACCCTACCTGTGGTTAACGGAGTAGGCTATCACGACAACGACCCGATTTCTTAGTTTTGAACACCCACCCCGTTGCTAGCGTAGTGGGAATATCACATCAACACTTATTTTTATTTCCCTAAAAAATTTTTTTATGGCCTAAGGATCTAGTGTCTTACGTTTGAACCCTCACCTAGGACCTTTTTTCCAAGTGAGATATCACGACACACAAATCCCTGAAGCAAAGACGTCTTAGTTTGAACCCCCCACCTCGTTGCTAGCGGAGTAGGATATCAACGACTCATCTTTTACTTGCTCCTTATATATCAACTGGCATGCTTTAATTGCAAAATTTCATATTCATGCCATTTTTGCATTCACTTTCATTCATGTTTTTGGCAATTTTTTATTTTAAATCATACATAATATAGCTTTTGAAAAACTCAAGTTACAAATTTGAAGATTTTCTGATAAATCGAATGACTTAGTTGACAGTTAAACTAACGTACGTTTGATAAGTTGGATTAGAAATTTCACGGGAGAGAAAAACCACAAGTTATTCGATATAAGTTTTTGAAGAATCTTGCTTAGACGCACATAAACTTATATTTACTCTATCATTTCTGTTTTCACATTTTCTAAAATTCAAAGCAATAGAATTCGTGCAAAGCTTGCTAAAGGAAGTAGCTAGGGCTCAACACGCCCGATCAGTCATAAATTAATCTTATTCTACCCATAAGAAAAACACAAAACTGCGACAAAACCACATATAAATTTTTGAATAATTTTTAATTTTTTCATTTTTTTGGTATTTTGGTGGTAAAACGGGTTTACTGGTAAACAATGCACCTGTAGTAAACAATCAAATGAAGATACCCCCCAAACTAGAAACTATAACCTCGTCCTGATGTTTTGAAGGGTACTACCTTAATCCTTAGGCACATTTATGAGGTATGCCAAAGATAAAACGTTAGTCGATAAGACTTAGGATATCGGATTCCAAAATGAAGCTGAGGATGTGAAAACTCTTGATGAATGACAAAAACTGAGAGTTTCCACAATCGGGCAACCTGGACAATAAGCAACAACAACCAAGGAAACAGGGTAATGGAATGACCAAGCTATCTCACAAAATAACAAACACTTAATTATATCACAACTTACGGATAAGCATGGGTGCCTCCACGAAGCGCCTTGTTTAGGTCGCGATCGCTTGACCCATCACAAGGATTTATTGATCCTTGGGGGAAGTTGGCAGATCTGGAACTACCAAGTGTGGAGTACGTTCCTCCAAAGTTGTGATTGACGCGATGACCATTCACTTTGAAAATTTGGGGCCCGTTTGGCTTGTGAAAGCTCAACAATTGCCGTACGGAAATAACTCTAGTGATGTGAAAGGGCCCATTCCAACGGGATTTTAGTTTGCCCGAGAAAATTTCTTTAATTGGATTAAAGAGGAGGACTCGTCACCGATGTGAAAACACGGTTTTTTGATCTTGGAGTCATGGAGGTCTCTTTGTTGTGGCCCTTGTAGATCAAAGAGTTCTTCATAGGCATGATCCGAAGTTCATTAAGTTCTTTGAGTTGAACTTCGGTGATCACCCGTAATTACAGGTATCGAAGTTTGCTTGCTTTTAAGGGCCCAGTAGGCTTTGTGCTCAAGCTCGATCGGAAGATGGCATGCCTTTCCATACACAAGCTTGTAAGGAGTACACCCGATGGGTGTTTTGTAAGCTGTGCGGAAGGCCCATAGTGCATCATCTAGTTTGTCCGACCAGGAGGCACGGTTTTCACCTATGGTTCTTTCAAGGATTCTTTTCAAGCACGATTTGGATACCTCCACTTTCCCCACTTGTTTTTGGGTGATAAGCGGTTTGGAGAGGGACGGGTGAGTAAAACTCAATTATTTTGCTTGACCTTTGCAAACTGGTCATTACAAAATATTGGGCTTCGCGTCACTTATGATCGGCACGGGGAGCCACCAAATCTGGCGAAGAGAGAGACTTTCAGAGATTTGCAAAATACTAGGGCATCATTGGGGGGAGTGCTTTCGCTTCAACCACTTTTGGACAAATTGTCGACTGCCACGAGATATACTTGTTCACTCGTGAAGTCGGGAACGGGCCCATAAGACGTGATGCCCCAAATGTCAAAGATTTACAAACTGGATGAGTTTTGAGGCATATCATCACGTTGTGAAGTTTTTCCTGACGTTGGCACGAGTCAAACAGTTCTTGACAAAACTCGTGGGCATCTTTTTAGATGGTGGGCACAGAAGAAACCGGAGTCAAAGATCTTTTTGGTGTGGGTTTTGCCCATGATGTACCCCGGTGGGTCATTGTGGGAAAGCTGAGGAGAATTCAAGGGGGGGGGGGGGGGGGGGGGGGGGGGGTGTGTGTGTGTGTGGGGGGGGGGGGGGGGGGGGGGGGGGTGGGAGTTCATTGCCGTGCACACATCGCCTGATCACTTGATCCGCAACAAATTTTAAACAAGAAGGGGTGTCCAGATAAAAAATAGTGTTTAACACTCTTGAAAAACTTGTCTATTCATGTGGGTCGACATGCCCTTCACAATGAATCCACCCGCGTGGTAATTTGCAAAGTCGGCAAACCACGGGGTTCTAGAATCTCCACGAAAGGTCACCATATTTAACGTCTCAAGAGGAAAACTTTCATTTATCTCTTTAGGATCATTGAAGGTATTTCATACGGGTTTACCAATCTGGACAGTTGATCGGCTGCCGAGTTCTCGGCTCCTTTAGTATCAATAACTTTGAAGTCAAATTCTTGGAGGAGGAGAACCCATCGGAGCAATCTCGCCTGAGCATCCTTTTTTGCAAAGAGATACTTAAGGGCGGAATGGTCCGTATGCACTATGCTTTTGTTCATGATGAGGTAAGACCTGAATTTCTCGAAAGCATACACTATGGCAAGTAATTCTTTTTCAGTCGTAGTGTAGTTCGTTTGTGCTTCAATCAGGTCCTACTAGCATAGTGATAGGCCAAAATGTTTTTTTCTCATGACGTTGCCCCAAACTGGCACCTATGGCGAAAATCGCTTGCGGGGGGGGGTTTGTGGGGGTTTTTCGGTGGGGGGATCGACATTAAGCTCAAATGTAGCGTTCCCAGTTTGGAGCATTCAAGCTTGGAGCTTCCGTAAGTCATATTTCATTGTTTGGAAAGCTCGAATGCAGTATCGGAAAGATGAATGGAAGTATTCTTCTCAAGGAGATGGTCATTGGTCGGGAATACTTTTTTTTGAGAAATCTGATTGAACCGCCAGGTAAAAACGGCAATGTCCGATGAAAACTCCTAATTCCTTTGACGGTGGGTAGGGATGAGGTAATTTTGCAAAGACATCGAGTTTGGCTTTGTCAACCTTATCCCTTTCTTAGAAATTTTTCTTATGGCCGAGGACAATGCCCTCTTTGACCATAAAATGCTCTTTCCCAGTTAAGACTAAGTGGTGTCTTCACACCTTTGAAGATGTGGTATAACGGGAGAGACAGTTTTGGAAAGAAATCCCAAACACGAGAAGTCGTCCATAAAAGACAATTCCATGTCTTCTAACCATGTCATGAAAGATTGCTACATTACATCGTTGAAACGTGCCTGGAGCATTGCATAAGCCGAAAGGCATAGCGACGGTAGGCAATCGTTCCGTATGGGACAAGTAAAGTAGTCTTTTCTTGATCACGGGGGCAATGGGGATTTGGAAATACCGAGAACCATCGAGGCAAACAGGTAGATATTCATTCCCCGCTAATTCTCTCATGCATTTGGTCCATTGAACGGTAGTGGGAAGTGGTCCTTGCGGGTGGCTTTTCAAAAATTACGATAGTCAATGGACCCGCCATCCGGTAAACCAAACGAGTTAGAATCAACTCATTTTCCTCGTCATTACCACAGTTATTCCCCTCTTTCTTGGGTACACATGTACAGGGGCTAACCCAGGGACTGTCGGAGATTAGGGTAAAATCAATCAGCTTCGAGAAGTTTTTCAACCTCTTTTTAATAACATCGTGGGATTTTTGGATTTACTCTTCTTTGATGTTGGCTGCTGGTGCGTATTCTTCCATATGATCTATGTGGGTACAAAATTCCGGGTGGGATACCTGAATGTCAGAAAGATTCAAGCGAGAGTCGCTTGTGGGACTTTAGCACCTTTAACGAGACGCGGATTTTTCCTCAACATCCAACTTCTTTAGCAATAATGACGGGCAACTTGTTGTCGCCCTCCAAAAATGCATACTCGAGATGGGGAGGCAGTTCCTTGAGTTCAACCTCGGGAGGTTCATGAACGGAAGGTTCAATGGTTTTAGCTTCACAGAGTTCGAGCTCTTTCCTACCTCCAGGCATATATTGTTTATGATTTGGGAGTGGGGGTGGTGGTTCACTGTTCAAAATTGCTTCTAGCAGCAGGATGTCCCCCGATCATAGTAGAATGGAATATATGTGGACAATCCGGGATCATCTGCTAGACAGAAGGAAAGGTCGGTTCTTCGAGAAGCGAAAATCCGATCCCCAAATGGGTTAGGGTAGGAGAAGATGTAGCAAACAATTGTTCATAATACGGAGTGGAATTTCCACTCGCGATTCTATCAGTAAAACAAGAACTTCTTGAGAGTATTCCTCTCAAGGCCATATCAATGACGTCATCATTGTGCCGTCTGTGAGTGTAATTGGCGGAGTATCTCGAAGTTGATCCAAATTGTAAGTGATGGCTGCACTTCCTATTCTAAGAGTTAATTCACCCTTGTTGACATCAATCAAAGCGCGACTGGTCTATAAGAAGCACTCCGAGAATTAAAGGGACTCGGGGGACTGGGCTCAAAATCTACAACACAAAGTCGGCGGGAAAGTGAAATACACTAACTTTAACGAGCTGTCTTTTGCAATTTCCCATTGGGTTTAAGAAATTGATCGCTCCGCAAGTTCGAGTGTCATGCAAGTTGGAGTAAGTCAGGAAGTGAAAGCTTTTCCCAGATCTGGTAAATGGGCATTAGATTAATGCTAGCACGAGATGGGCTAAGCTAAGCATTCATCCATCCCTGGAAATTACAAGGAATTAGGAACTTGCCGGTGGTCTTTTCCAAGTTTTTGGGTACTTGTTCTAGATGGACCCGAACAATGTTCATTCATCGAAGTTCGAGCTAGACAGGGTTCATTGGAAGTTCGAGCCACTTCAGTAAGTTTCTCTTTATTCCCAAGTAAGGTCCTTAGAGTCGAGGCGAATTTGGGCATCAAAACAAGAGCATCCGTAAAGCTAATCTCGAAACTCATCTCTTTGAAGATTTCATAGAATTTGTCGATTTGTTCATTAGCTTGATTACGGCTCTTTTCATTATCACGCCTCGAAGGATATGGAAGAGAAACTGAAGGTTTAGTATTTGGCACGGGAGCAACAATAGGCTCAACAATTGGTTCAGGACCTACCGGAGGTTGGACGGGTGCGGTACTTTGTGAACAAGAAGGGTGCACTTGGTCCTTTGTCACCTCGGGTATTGGCTTCACTACTGAAGAAGTAGGAATTGGAGGTCCTCGATATGCAACACCGCTTCGGGTAGTGATACCCTTTAAGTCTTCTCTAGGGTTAGTAACTGTGTTACCAGGGAGTGTCCCTGACCCTGAAGTAGAAGCGGTATTGGCAGTTACAAACTTAGCCAACATATCAGTCAGATTTGCCATTTGATTATTCAATTTGTTTGTTTCGATTTGCATGCTCTGACCCTGGTTTTGGAGGTTATTTTGCATGTTTCTCATGATAGCATCATTAGCCTTGACGTAGTTGTCAAAATCGTTCTTTGTGACACTGTGTGTCTGAGGAACGGGGGCTTGATAAGCTGGAGACTGATTAACCTGGGGTCTATGAAGTTGATTCTGACTGAAATTGGACTGGTTAAAATTTCCACCTCTGTTTTGGTTGAAATTGCTCTCCCGGTTTTGGTTAAAGTTATTCCCCCGATTGAAATTGTTAGCATTATTAGCTTGAGAGTTCTGAACGGGTGGAAAACCTGGAGGTCTAATATGATTTGCAACCATTTGAGGTCGGAAATTGGAGCTTACTTGGTTGTAATTAGCTGCAGCGGCTTGTGACACATACTCAGAAATGTTGTCCCGATAAACGTTGCCATGAGTGGCTGGACAGTTTTGGTGAGAATGGGCACCACCGCAAGTAACACAACTTAGCTCAACTGCTTTGACAGGTGCAGGAGCTGGAGCTGGAGCAGAAGCTTGGTTCTTCTTGTCTAAGAGCAATGCTCGGACAATATCCTTAAGTTCAGCAACATCAGATGAAACAGCTTGGGTGGAAGAGTTCCACTTTACATTGGCACAACTGCCTTGAAGTATGTTTGACGAACTTGGACTTGCTCTCGATGATTTTTAAAACATTCGCGAGGCATTTTGTCCCAGAAAGTTTCCACCTGTGTGGAGTTCAATGGAATCTTGATCATTAATGTTCAAAACTTTATAGAATGTATCAAGTTGATGCAAATTGAGAAATCATGGTGTGGACATGCCTAAGTAGATCATTGAACGATCCAAGCCTAATATAAACGAGTCATAGAACCTTTGCTGAAATTGGTGATCTCCTTGCGTAGATTCGTGTATTTGATAGGAAGGAAGAAACTGATTGTTGAAATTTGGATACAGATCGTCCCAGTTTAGAATGGATCGAGGGGGTTCTTTTTAGCCATATTTCGGGTGCCCCTCGATAGTGAAATGGTAAAGCTAAGCTTAATCGTAGCTATATTGGAACAGTGGGGACCCCTCATTTTGGAGGTGATCTTGGTGATGTTAAGTGTTATGAGCATGCGGTCTTCAATTGTTTGATTCCGAAGAACTTTTTGTTACATGGACAGATTGATTAACCCATGTCTAGCTCGGAAATTGTTTTGCCACAATTTCATGAATAAGGATTGCGTCTCAGTCACCCCTCGGTGGGTGCTTGGAGCAATTGGAGCCATAGTTATGAGTGTAGCCATTGGTCTCGGGATGGTTCTTCCTGGAATCCTGGGTCTTCTATACGAAGAGGTTCGATAACAACTGGCGATTCTTCTGGTGGACGAGGATGCTGCTCACGGGACTGAGATCGAGTGCGCATGCACAAAATGGAAATAAAAATGAAGTTACACTAATTTTTTTTGGATTTTTGGATTTAAAATTCTATCACAATCTTATTTTAAAACGGACAAGGAGAGAAACTTAAGCCAAATAATCGATCTTACATCCGGTAGTTCCAGAATGAACAACGCCGGTGAGCGGAGGAGTAGGAAATAGCGCGAGCTTATTTCTCCTTTGGGTCGTAGTTCGCTTGGAACAACCCTCCTTTTTCATACCACTTTACTAGTTTGTCAATCAGAGATGAGTGAGTCGTATATCGTAAGTGACACAGAGGCTGTTTTAAATCTTTGGTTCGAGTGGGAACTCAGTAGTTCACGGGATCTTATTTGATTATACTCAAGTGAGTGAATATTATATTTTGGTTTTTACCAATAGTGAATTTTAAATTTTTTTATGGACAATTTTTTTATTATTTTTGATTTTTTTTTTTTTTTTTTTTTGGTTTTTTTAATTTTTATATGAATGATACTAATCAAAGAAAAGAAAAATATTTTGGTGTTTTTTTTTTAATCTGATATATTAAACAATAGGACAAGTTCAGATCAAAGTAGGATAACAAGCGTAGCAAATGCCTCCCCGGAAACGGAGCCAAAAATTGATTCGTGGTATAAGCACGCACTTATATAAGCAACCCTATTACAGATTCCTGACGAATGCCCTTGGACAAGGCAAAAGGTCAAAATCTACTCAAAGAGATTAAATATATAAGAATCAATTATAAAAAGATTCGGACGAGATTCCGGGTCGTATGTCCCAACGAGCTGCAATTGAAATTTCTGGTTTGATGAGAAATTGAATGATGGAGAATATTTAGTATGATGGAAAACACTGATTACAACTAAAAATTAATTAAATAAAACCTATATAATCTTCGGGAAACAGATTATAGGAATATGGGAACTAAAATACTACGGGAAAAATAATTAGTTATAATTTTAGGGAAATCCTAAAATTAAAATCTATAATCTAACCTACGAGGGAGAGAATCAGGTATCGGGATACATAAATACTAAAAATTAGGAAAAATAAATGCATAATTAAATTAAATTAAATTAAATTCTAAATTAATTAATTGAAAAATAAAAAGAAAACTTTGCATAAAAACGGAGTGTCGTTTGATGCTAAACGAAATGGAAACGGTTTAAACGCACCGGTAAAACGGTCTATAAGACTGAATTTAGTAAATAACTGCCTTACACTAAATTTATTTTTTCCTGACACTAACTGTCAAAAGAAGATTTTACAAAAGAGGAAAATATTTTTTTTTAATTTTTCGGTTTTTTATGAATTTTTTAAAGATTAATAACTATTAAAAATAGAATGAAAATAGAAAAAGAAAAAAAATAAAAGTTATTTAAAAAATTCTAAAAAATAAAATTAAATAAAGAAAAAGTTAACATTCTAAAAATATAAAAAATGCCCAAATTTATGAATAATTAAAGTAATTAAATAATTAATATTAAACTAATTTATATTAATTAAATTAAATAAACTACAAAAGTTAACTTAGGGACTAACAGTTGAAGGCAAAAGGGTAACGAATAGTAACTGGGTATCTTACAACAGGACTAACAAAGGTAACTAAAAAAACTAGATTACATAACGTGATCACCTGAGTGACACGATATTCAAAAGTGGGGTCCTTAACAGCTTATTATGAAAAAGTCAAATGAAGCTAAGTTGTAAATAGGGAAAAAAGGACTTAGGAGAACATTTTTCATAAAAGGTGCATAAGCTGAAATCCACTAAATAAGCCAGAAAGTAGGCTTTTGGCTGGACAGAAACTTAATAAGCTTATAGCTGTCTTTTTTTTCTAATGGGATTTAAGTCGCAAAAATAAGCTCAATTATGGGAAACAAATAAATAGGGAGAGGGGAGGGAGTCCTTAATAAGCTAAGTTTTCTAGATATAAGCCCTAAAATAAGCTGGAAATGAAATAAGCTATGTTAACAGTTTTAAAAGAAAACAGAAAAGGGCCTACTTTAAGCCTATAATAAGCTAACCAAATAAGGGAGATAAGCTATAAAATTTTGGGGAAGCTAAAGGTACTTATGGGCTATATGAAAAGCCTTAAACTCCTAGGGCTTAATATCTAAACTAAGCTAGAAAAGTGGCTGGTGTGTTTAGGTGCTCAGCACAGAGGGAAATTAAAGCAGGGTACTTAAGCCTTTTTTTGCTTATCAAATAAGCAAAAAGTGCTTTTTACCCAAATCACCCCAAACAGATTAAAGGGGCCATAAAAATGAGCTTAATTCCCAAATTTTAAGCTAAAAAAGATTAATTTGTAAGCCCTGCTGATTTTAGGGCTTAAAGTGGCTATTTTTCAAGAAAAGTACATACATACATACATGGTGACTTGGGCTTATGGTTATATGACAGAGCAAAGGGTTGGGTTTTTGGCTAGCTTATGACTCAAATAACACAATAAGTGTGGTGCTTAAGCTGTTTCAACAGCTTAAGTGGCTTAGCTATTTTTTTCTTTATGAAAATTTGACAGAATACCAAAGAGCCTTAAAAAACTATTTCCAACTAATAAAACTTTGATTTAAAATGGCTTATAACCCTACACACTCAGCCAAAGTTGGCTGAGTGGTTACAACCCATGATAACACCCATTTGACCCATTTTGGGGTCTAAACCAAACACTCCCTTAATTTATAAATTCGGGTTTTTAGCCCTTTTTCAATGAAGTAAAGGGGTAAGACAAGTGTTATTAAGTTGAACTTAACAACTTTTACACATGTTTATGCAAGTTTAAACAGAATTGAAGGCTTAACTTACACTTTAAATTTTGAGAAATGTAATAACATAAAAAAAAACTCTTATCTTTTATTAAAACTGGAAATAATACAACACAAGCTTTAAATAAACTGAATACAATAATCTTAAAGCAAACTTGATTAAATTTTACACTAAGAAAAGTAAAAAACAGGGATATTTTGTTTCGGGTTGTCTTCTCTTCTTTTATAGAGGTCTTCAAAGACTTCTATCTCTTGGGTTGAGCTTGTTGTGAGAGTACAAGATTCCAAGCATTCTTCGCCTTACATTGGCTTTGAATACATCTCACCTTGAAGGGGGGTTCTTGGGTTGTGTGATTTCTACGGAAGGGTTATAGGGGTATTGGTTGTGGGAATGTGAGGGGTGAGCTGTTGAGCTTTGACTTCCCTTATTGTTATTAATTCGTGAGTGTACTAGCGGAGGTGGTTGGGAGTGAAACAAGTGGGAAAAGGGTGGTTGGGTTTGGGGGGAAGTGGTTACAGTTACAGGGTAAAGGGAAGGTTTTAAACGAAAAACATGGGGGAAGAGGCAAAAATGGCCCCTCACTTTCATTCTCCTGGTTATTCTCTTTTGGCTCCGAATTAGTTATAAAGATGTTTTGGATATTGTCTGTTTGGCCTTGTGGTATTATAAGAAAAGAATTGAAAAGGTTTTTGGGAATTTACAAAAATGGTCCCTGCTGCTTTTAGTTTAAATGAATTGCAAAACAGCCCTTGTGTTTGGTTTCTTTTGTTTTCTTTATAAAAACATCTTTCAAACATGGCACTTTTGGCCCCTTTTCTTTATTTTTTTCATTTTTAATTATAAAACAAAGTTTTTTAAAATTTACATTTTGGTCCTTATGTTTTATAAAAAAAAAGGTATTGGGCTTTGTGTTTGGGCTTGTATTGGGCCCACTGGGTTTGGGTTTGGTTATTGGGCTTTTTCAAGCCCAATAAGGTTTTGAAGTGGGTTTTGTGTGTACAATGGCTGAGATTGGCTGTAACTGGGCTAGGATTGGGCCCACTGTCTTCACAGTCTTTGTCAATTGCACACAAATGGGCTGTTGTAATTGATTGAGGGCCCATTTGGTCTTCACAGTCTTCATAATTATACTATTGGGCTTTCCCGGCCCATCAGATGGGTTAAGATTGCATTCAATAGTATTCTTCAGTTCCTGGCTCGGTTTGACTGTTGTTCTTCAGTATTGACTTCTGAGACTTTTGGGCATTTTTGGACTTTGGCTTGTTTTGCACAGTCTTTTCCATTCTTGCTCAGTTTTGTCATTTGGCTTGGTTTTCTGTCTTTTGATGATATCCACTTCTGCACAATACAAATGCAAAACAAACATATATTTGGCAGTTTTTGTATGTTTTTGGTCATTTAAGCTCGTTTTTAGAGGTAAAAGATATGTGTAATTAAGCACTTATCAGGGGGTTTGGTTTAATTTGTGGTTCGCGGTTTATAGTCAACTGCACAGCGGGGGGGGGGGGGGGGGGGGGGTTGTGGGGTCGGGTTTGTGGTTTCTAGCGATGAGGGTACGGTTTGCTTGAGTGTTTTTTAACATCCCCGACAAGGAGTGGTTTGGTTCGGCTATACAAAATGGCCACATGGGGTTGGGTTGAGTGGGCAGCCGCCGCATGGGTTGGTCGGGTTGTGGGTTCGACAGCCCGGTATAAACCCGCTCGCGAGGGTTTGTGTTCGGGGTGTTTGGTTTGGTCGCGGTTTGACACGGGGTCAGGCCCGGAGCGGTGTGGGTTTGTTTGGTTATAACGGTTAACGGAGAGGGTGTGTCGTGTTTGTTTGTTGGTTTGGGTCGGGTTGGCTGCGGGGACAGCCGGGACAGCCGGGGGGAGGGGTTGTCTGGTTGGGTTGCAACAAAAGAAGCCGGGTTGCTGGGTTGGCTGTTGGGACAGGCGGGGACAGCCGGGGGACAAGGGTTGTCGGGTTTGGTTTGCAACAAAAAGTGGGGTTTGTTTGGGTTCATAAAAGGGTGCGCCGTTGGGTTCGTGTGTAAAACAACCACCCGAAGGGTGTGTTTGGTTTGTTTTTATAACCGCACAAGGGTGCGTTTGGCTGTTCATAACAGCCGCAGGGTGCGTTTGAGTGTGGTGACACCGAAAAAGGGTGCGTTTAGTTTAAAAGTATTCAATTATTTCGTTATATTATAAATCGAATAATATGTGATGGAAAATATTATAACTTGCGCGGTCTAGTAAAACATGAATAAATATTAAAACGAGATTTATATAAAGTTATAAGCGGTATTAGACATATTTGAGACGAGAATTGGACTAAAAATGGACTTTAGTGCCTTTATATAACGAGTAATTTAAATCAGAAATCGGAACATGGGATTCGGGATTCGAGACTTTGATAAGTTAGACTTTGGTTTACAAAAAGATAACAAATTATATTTTTACGGACGTTTAGACATAAAACGGGACTTCTAACTCCCAATAACGAAGAAACTGGATCGAAATCGGAATATACACTTTAATAGAAAATAAGTTATTTTTAATATATTAAATCTGACATATCTATTAATTAAACGATTCGAGCACTTCGGAGCTTTCAGCCTTCCGGCGAAACACGAAAGTTGTTCGTAATGACGTTTTACTTTGTCGCGAGGCTTGTCAGTTTTAAAACTTGAGATATAGCGGGTCAAAACTAAAGGTCAACGTAAAAGTCAACGGATATTTTAATTAATATTAATACATTATGAGTACGATTTTGAATGATAAAATAAAGTCGGTTAATATATTATTTCAATTAATAGTTTTAAGATCATTGTTTGGTTCTAAAAACGGAAGGTCTAAAAATAGTAACTTTCTTTAAATATTAGAGATAAGTTATATTGGACGGAAAAATAGTATATAACAATAAAAATTTATACTAATGGTTTAAGGTTTAAAAAGACCGCAAAGAGGATTTCTCATCACATGTATATATGACTGCATACATATAAAAATATGTATGATTTCGTGGTAACGATGTACGCATCGTTGATCGTATTTAATACGTGTATTATAATAGAGCTACATAACTATAGGTCGTGGTCGAGATCGTTGCAGATCAGTTGTGATTTCATTGGATTAATTATCGTGGTCTTAATCAATGTGAGTTTCATAGCCTCGCTTTTCAATATAGAATGTTTTATACCCGCGGAAGTGGGATACATGGCCTTGTCTACAAAATTCTTATACTTACTCGTTATCCTTATAACAATGTGATTGTTTTAAGAGATTTTGATCAAGGTGACTTTATAGCCCCACGTTTTACTTATTTTATATATGTTTTTGGGGTGAGAATATGCTGGTTACAAATTCATAATTTGTTTGAATTTATTACATGTGTATTTCAAATGTGTTTTACAAATTGGTCCAGATACTCATACTCATTTATAAACTCGGTTACGTGATTGATATCACACTCTTTCTACTTATGGATTTAAGTACTTAAAGCTGTTTATGAATACAATGCTTTGGTTTTATAAATGGACGCAAGTGTATATTTTATATTGATTACGTGTTTGCCTAAGTAATTTGAATCCTATATGCCTAGTATCATGAACTGTCAATTGCATAGATGTAGTTGTGAATTACATTATGTGAGCGTGAGTGTTATTAGTAGATGTATTTGGGATTGACCATCCGTGGGAGAGATGGCACGAAATTTATATAGTGCGGGCACGGAATTTATATAGTGCGGACAATGGCACGAAATTTATATAGTGCGGGCACGGAATTTATATAGTGCGGGCAATGTCACGAAATTTATATAGTGAATCATATCGTCTAGCGTCAGGTCCATGAGCCTTGGGAAACGAATGGGAAATTTTGTGATAAGTGCAGTTTGCTTTATCACAGGGAAAGTCTTGCGGTCCTACATTTTATACATTTTTGTGGCTATTATAAAGGATTGAAATAGTCATGCATATTTTACAAACCTTTGGTTTAACATTTATATTTAAACAAACCTATGAACTCACCAACTTTATGTTGAACACTTGTTAAGGCATGTTTATTCTCATGTTAATAAGATGCTTGGATTATTTGATGTGCATTGGTCTTTACATTCAAGTTTTTCATGTGATGAATTATGGGACAAATGTTATATTAAAAATTCAGATTTTGATTAAACAACAAATTAATTTTTCAAGCGACACATTTAGAGGTCGGTCTCATTGTTATCTAGTCGTTGTGTATATAGAATAGCACCCCATGTGGTTTTTTTTTAAAAAAAAAAATTTTTTTTCCCCTGCGTTTTAAATATTTTTGGGGGGGGGGTGGTTACGATTGGTATCAGAGCACTGTTATAGAGAACAAGTTGCATTATTTTAACCCTAGACTAAAACCGTTTTTAAACCAAACAGTTGCATCACCATACAAACATTTTCAAAGTGCATACACACTACTGTGCTTAGGTGCTTACATTACGTGTTGCTTCAGTGCTTACGTGAACATACAATATATAATATATATATGTTGTCTTGCAGTTCCCTTCGCGATAATCGTACCTTATTATATAAGAGTTTATTATATAAATACCCAGAATAATTTTTAAGACAATTGTGGGTTGCACAATGGTCTCATGTCTACTTCCTGCAGACATTGTGAGTTATAACAAAGGTCTTATTATCTACTTCTTAGACATTGTAAGTTGCACCAATGATCTCATTTTCGTTCCGCAGACATTGTAAGATAAACAATGGTCTCTAAGGATATTATTTTTCTTCATAGCATTATACTATATTGTATTACACGGAGACCGTCATAATTTTGTTTACATTGAATTATGTATGAATCTAAGTATTTACACAATATGTATATACGGGATACTTGTAATATGAGGATTATATGATAATTGCTATATTAACTAAGCCCGTCACATTTCTGTTTACACGGATTGTGTATGAAATCTAATGTTATTGCAAGTCTTGTATGGGCAGGACTTGTAATAGGAAATTGATATGATTAAATCGCTATACTGATTTTTTTTATAGAGATCTTTAACCTTATTTAATCTAACCGAAGTACATCATTAATTATCTTGAACTCTATTTGAATCTCGCCCCTGGCAGTTTTACTGCCCATCTTTTAAAGACGAGTTTTAAATCACTCGTCCCATACTCAGTAGAACACATGCATCTCATGTCCAACACCTTTGAAGGTTATGAGAGTACGCGTATTTGCACGGAATATTAAGTAGGATGATTTATAATTTATTTATTTGAAAGGATTGGGACGCCTCTTCAGTTAAATAAATGAATTATAAATCACCGAACCATAAGTTATCATTTTTTTACTTACATAAATTTGGACGCTTCTTTATGTAAATAAGAAATTAATAAATGAGTGGTGCGTTAATGGTATCCGATATGACAACGAGTATGTACCTAAAATCGATAATCATCAGATCCCTTTAAAAGGGTCTAGAGACACTATCATGTCCTGTACTACTCCAGACAAAATCTAATGCCTACTTGGAGCTACCTTATCTCATTCTTAAGTTATTACCTTTTGCCATTGCAAGTCCTTGCAATCACGAACTGTCTGTGGAGCTAACAGACTGAGTGCAATATCCCGTCACCATTTGTTATAGTATTGACGTTATGGTCGCTACTGTTGGGTCCTGGAGCGGTCCCGACTGATACAACTTTATCCAATAGGTTATGCAACTCCCCTTAAACGAGATAAACACCTATCGACGAAACAGATAGTTGGACTATTCATTTCGGGCCACTAGTAGGAAGACTTAGGTCGCGATACATCCTAGTACTGCCAAGAACTGGCAGTTGAGCATGCTTGAGTGAGAGTAGCACTGGTTTGGGTGACCTGCGGGAAGTCCCAAGCAAGGGACACAAAAGCAAGCGTGAGCATACGGGGCAAAGCAGACAATATTGTGGTCTGAGTAAGCGGGATGTTCGAGTGAGAGCGATACCAGTGGTGTTAATATCAATCATAAAACTTGTGACGATATTTTTCTAAAATATCTACCTTGATGGATTATATATCCTGGTCAACTTAGCCAAACTTTTGGTATGTTGAGAAGTGTCGAAACATCTAATCTTGCTGAAGAAAGTTATCATCGTCTTGCTTAGAAACGGTTTATCAGATTTTAAACCTTTTCTCGGTCACACAATCGGATAACACAAATTTAATCTCGGGACGAGATTTCTTTAAGGGGTAGGTACTGTAACATCCGAGAATTTTCGAATTTAGAATGACGATGTCAATCTTTGACTTTTAGGGTCTGGCTTGACTTATAAGAACGATCATCTAAATCACGTTTTCACGACTCGGACTCTAAAGCAATTTGATGTGGAATGACATTCCTGACAACTTTTTAGTTTTGCCCGAGACCTGGAAACGAGCCGAAAAGGGCTAAAACAGCACCGCAAACATTATTCGAACAATATACAACGCGGACACACAAAAACAATTAAATTTGTTTTTAGTTATCAGTATTTATTTAATAAAAATATTAAATAAATTATTCATCATTTTTAATTAAAAGCGTTTTTGAAAACGCGACTATTCGAGTTGAAATCCATTTTTATTTCGGACGGAGCGAAACCGGTTCACAAATTGAATAACAGATATTTTATTAAATGTTATAAAATATTTCTGAAATATTATCAAATAAATACTCATTTTTATCAGAAAAATGATTATAAAAACAATGGCGCAAGTTTCGAGATTTGAATCGTTCGTTAAGTCGCTCAAATGAGTCCCGAACCGTTTTTATAAAAACTATACCAAAAATGTTACACTTTAACCCCTCAACTATTATAAACTTGCCACATTTAAATATATATATATATAAACATATAACTTATTTCATTTCCATCTCTATAAACACACACTCCCCATTTTATATCTCTCTCCCCCTCATCTTCTTCCCCAATATCCGGCCACCACCTCCCGCCGCCGGCCACCACTCACCGCCGCCGGAAAACTTTTCCGGCGGACATATCCGGCGAAGACCAAAATTACTCCCCACCTAACGATCTACCCGATCCCCATATACACGCGCCTCCACGCGCCGCGGCCCCTTTATTCCGGCAACCACAGCCGGCTACCAACACCCCACCATCATCATCATTATCATACAATCATCATCATCATCATCACAACCACCACCCGAAGAAGGTGCGTTTGGTTTTGTTTATAAAAAAAAAAAACGAAGGTCGTTATATATACCCCGACAAGGGTGTGTTTGGGTTGCGTCCGGTTTTGTTATAAACACCACACCGGGTGCTCGGCAGAAAAACCAACCAGGGTGGGGGGGGGGGGGGGTGTCGGGTCGGGTTGTTATGGGTTTCTTTTGTGGTGAAAACCACCACCAAGGGGTGGTTTGGTTCGGGTATAAACACCTCAAGGGTGTTTGTTTGGCTGTAAAATAGCCCGGTTGGTTTCCGGACAGCCACCCAACAAGGGCGCGTTTGGTTTGTATCATAACAGCCGGGGGCGTTTGTTTGTGGGTCTGGGTCGGGATGGCTACGGGGACAGCCGGGTTGACAGCCCCCGCCATGGGTGTGGGTTGGGTTGTCGGGTTTAGTTCTACAACAAAAAGGGTGCGTCGGGTTCGGGGTTTATATCACCGTAAAGGGTGCGTTTGATTGTCACAGCCGCGGGTGCGTTTGGCTGTGACAGCCCGCAAAGGGGCGTTTGGTTGAGGGTTTAACAGCCGAAAGGGCTGTTTGGGTCAAAGGGCGTGTTTGGGTTGGTTTGGGTTTCGGGCCAGCAGCAAGAAAGGCTGCGTTTGGGTTATAGATGCACCAAGGGGTGCGATAGTTTGTTTGTCACATGGCTAGGGTGCGTTTGGCTGTCAAAACAGCCCAAGGGTGCGTTTGGCTTAACAGCCACGCACAAGGGTGCGTTTGGCTGTCCATCAGCCGGGGTGCGTCGAGTTGTGGGATGACACCGAAATAAAGTCGTAGTCGAGATCGTTGCAGATTCAGTTGTGATTTAATTGGATTAATTGATCGTGGTCTTTAATCAAGGTGAATTAGATGCTTGGACTATTTGATGTGCATTGGAGTCTTTACATTCAAGCTTTTCATTGTGATGCAAATTATGGGACAAATGTATTACTAAATTCAGATTTTTATTGAATCAACAAATGTTATTATTCAAACGACACCTAGAGGTCGTTCTCTTGTATCTATTGCTGTGTATTACGAAGTAACACCCCATTTGGCATTCCGCTGCGTTGTAAATGATTTTTGGGGGTGTTACATTACAGGCACAAGAGCAGGAAGAGTTAACAATTAAAGAAAGGTAAAAGATGTTTGTGGAGCTCATGGATAAAAGAAAGAAGCATTTTGCAAGACTTAGAGTAGAAGAGCAGAGAAGAAAACCACCAACTAAAGCTCAGAAGAGAAGTTAAATGTCTACCTATCTGAAACACATGGCTGGATACAAATACAATCAGCTGAAGAGCAAAACCTATGATGAAATTCAGAAGTTATTTGATAAAGCCATGACAAGGGTAAACATGTTTGTAGATATGGATACAGAGTTGGTAAAAGGGAGCTCTAAGAAGGCAAAGATGGCACAAGAAAGCAGTTCTAAGAGAGCAGGTGATGAACTAGAACAAGAAAAGGTGATTCGCTAGAATCTATATATACGTAATTATAAAATATAATATATGATGGAAAATTACCAAACTACCCTTGAGGAGAAAGGTAAAAAGGAAAATCTTCCAAATATATATAATATAATATGTATATATACCGGGAAGTATGATTCCCGGGTCGTTATCCCCCAACGACATGTGAAATTGAAACCACGTTTGATGTTTAGACAATGATTTGAATTGAGGACAAAGATTGATTTGATTATCTACTTTTTAAAAATTAAAATAATAAATTATAACAATTAAGCACGAGGACAAATAACGGGAAACCAAATTTTAGCTAAAAACGCAAAACGGGAGCCCTAAACGGAGGTCAAAAACCCTAAATTTCTAAAAATAAACCTAACTTAAATTTTTCTTTTTAAATGGACTCTATTTGACTAAGAAGTAAGTTTAAAGAAAACTAGAACAAAAACGGAGTTGAAATGAGGGTTAAAACACGAAAAATGAAAACGGGAACAAATCCCATTCTTTAAAAATCGAATTTTTGCAAATTAGACCCTATGAAAGCAAAACTAATTTTCCTATGAACTTTATGATAAAAGAAAATTTTCTAAAAAAGAATTATATTTTTTTGATTAGTTTTCTATTTTTTATGATTTTTAAATTTTTTAATGAAAATAAATGTTTAAAAATACTAAACGAACTACAAAAATTCTAGAAAAATTACAGAAAATAGCTTATACTTCTTAGCTTAAATTTCAGATGGTAATTGTAGCTTTTAGGTTTGATTTTCATAGCACAAGTAGGTCTAGGGTCATTAATCTTCTAGAAACTAGCTTACTCTTTCAAATTAGTCTTTGATAATTGTTTTTTTTTTAAGCTGCAATTGGATTTTGTCTTTTCATTTTTAAAATAAAAACTCAACATGATTTAAGTCTTATGTCTGTTTTCATAGTGCTTTTTCATTAAGCTAAATTGTTTCAAAATCATTTTCAGAAGCATTTTTAGGAAGCTTATTAGTTATAGAATAAGCTTGCATAAGCCATTTCCCCACAAGGATCCAAGAGCTTATTGAAAAATAAGCTCAAAGAACCCTTTAGGGACTGTTTGGGTCTCAGGTTTTGTCAAGTGCTTATTTTAGTTTTTATAGCTTGTTTTCTTAAACTTTTTCTTAAATTGTTCTTAAATTAGCTTTTTGGGATGTTTAAGTGTTCTTAGCTTATTAAGTCATTGCAAGCTTATTCTAGTTCTTTTTAGTTTAGGCCAAAAAGTGACCAAGTCATTAGCTAATAGCTGTTTCATAAGTGCTTTTTCCTTGCTTATTTGTTTTTCAAAATGGAGTTGGTTTTGGGCAATTTCTAGTAGCTTATATAGTTGTGTTTAAGTAATGGTTAAAAAGCTACTAGGCCTAAGGATCCATTTTAGTGCTTAAAAATAAGCTTAAAGGTCTCTATAGGGCTTGTTTGGCTATTAGTTTTAATAAAATAGCTTATTTAGTCTTTTAGCTTATTTCTTGCTTATTTTTAGTCCTGTTTAGTTCATTAGCTTAGGTTTAGCATATTATAGCTTAATTAGTCCTAACTTTAGCTTATTAAGTCTTCTAGCTTATTTAGTTTAAGAAAAACTCAAAAAGAATAAGTTAAGTGTTTTTGTCAGTTATAAGCTGTTTAACAGGCTTATTTAGGGCTTTTTCATAAAAAAGTCTTTTATTAAAGTGATTTTTTTTAGCTTTTGTAAAACTTTGCTTTTTTTAAGTTTTCAAAAATAAAAAAAGGGGGAAGGTGGAAATCGGGGGTGAGCAAGACTCGAACCCCCGACCTCAACACCCTCAACCCCTTTTATAAACAACATAACACACACTCCACTACCAACACGCCCTGTGGTCTTTTTCATTATTGGTTTGCAAAATTTAATTCTTATACACATTTAGCCCATTTTAGCTTATAAGTTGTTTAAGCTTATTTCGTGGCTTATTCATTAAGCTGTGACATCAAGCTTATTTTTCCTAGGTTCTAATTAGTATAAGCTATTTTTTGTATTTTTTCTAGAATTTTTATAGATAGTTTAGTATTTTTAAACATTTATTTTCATTAAAAACTTTAAAAAATCATAAAAAATAGAAAAATAATCAAAAAAATATAAATCTTTTTTAGAAAATTTTCTTTTATCGTAAAGTTTCTAGGAAAATTAGTTTTGCCTTCGTAGGGTTTAATTTGCAAAATTTCGATTTTTAAAGAACGGGATTCGTTCCCGTTCTCATTTTTCGTGTTTTAAAGCTCATTTCAACTCCGTTTTTGTTCTAGTTTTCTTTAAACTTACTTTTTAGTCAATTAGAGTCCATTTAAAAAGAAAATTTTAATTTAGGTTTAATTTTAGAAATTTAGGGTTTTTGACCACCGTTTAGGGTTCCCGTTTTGCGTTTTTAGTTAAAGTTTGATTTCCCGTTATTTGTTTTCGTGCTTAATTGTTATCATTTGCTTATTTAATCGTGGTTAGAAGCTATGATAATCAAAGCACAATCTTTGTTTCAATCAATTCATTGTTCTCGTCCGAACAACAAACGTGTTTGGTTTCAATTTCACAAATCGTTGGGGAATAACGACCCGGGAATCATACTTCCCGGTTAATATACGTATTATATTATATATATTTGTGAAGATTTTCCTTATTACCTTTGTCCTCAAGGGTAATTTGGTAATTTTCCATCATATTATATATTATATTATTACGTGTGTTGGTTTACTACGAATCAATTTTTGGCGCCGAGATTCTTTCGTTTGAAGTTTGTTGATCGTGATTTGAAGACCCTTTCATTTTTGAAAGTTTTGTTCTTGTTAAAAAATCAAAAAATATAAAAAAATATAAAAAATAAAAAGTAAAAAATATTTTTCTTTTCTTTTAGTATAATTATCAAATAAAAAAATAATAAAAAAATATATATATAGAAGTTGTCCATAAAAAATAAAAAAATAAACAAAGTTGGTAAATGAACACCAACAAATAATACCTTCAATTGAGGTATTATCCATTAGTAAGTTCCCAACTCGAATCAAATATTTAAAAACTTGCCATTTGTGTTATTTACGAAATACGGCTCACCTTAAAAAGTAAAAATTTTAAGAGCTACCGTGAAGTAAATTTGATTATTTGGTTTAAGTTTTCTTCTCGTTATCCGTTAAAATAGTTTGCCAAAAAAAACAAAAAAAAAATTAGTTTAAATTTTCTTTTTCTACTTTGTGCATGCGCACTCGTTCTCAAACCCGCAACCATAACCATCAACAAC
>BQNB010014526.1:12884-24142 GCA_026074375.1 Tanacetum coccineum
TGCTCTCGTTTTTCAGCTTAATTTCATAATTTTTTTCTCAATCGTTTTTGTTTGTTATTGTTTAACTTAGCTTTCCACACTCTCAAATCATTTCTCTCATTCAAACTCCAATCTTCCGACTGTATCGATTCTCCAGCACAGCCTCGTTGGGGATAAACGACCCGGGAACATTCTATACTACTTCCCGGTTTCATTGATTGTTTTTAGATTATATATTTTATTATATATATATATTATATATAGTTTAATTCAAATCAACTATACACGAACGTGTATACTTCCCGAGTGTTGTGTTTTTAGTAAAAATCGGTATTTCTAGTATTATAAATTTAAATCTTGGAAAACACACATCAAGTTTTTGGCGCCGCTGCTGGGGAATTGTTTTAAGTTGTTATCAATTTATTGCTTGTTTTAGGTGCTATTTTGTTTCACAAAACAAAAAAAATTCAAACTTTTCGTACCGTTTTCTGGCAAATGGAACCCAAAAATCGTTTTTTCTTCAGGAAGTACGCCGCACATCCAATTTGTGCGCCGGTTTTCTTGAAAACCCATGAAGTACGCCGTACTTTACCCAAGTACGCCGCACTTTCTGCAAATTTTCACAAACAGAATCTTATTTCAAAAACCAAAACCAAAACCCCCAATCTGCTAGTCTTAGGTTCTATAATCATTTGGAATTGTATTTTATCTGATTATATGCCTTGTGTATTTGTAATTATCTAGTTTATCATAATTTTCGAAAAAAAAACATAAAATTTCCAGAAAAGCCGGCGCACTTTTCCTAAAGTACGCCGCACTCTATCTATCTGAAAAAAAAATATATTTATCCTTATTTTCTATATATATATATATAATAAAAACTAAAATATATCAAATATATATATAAATCTATAAAAATAAAAAATAATAAAAAATATATGAAAATAATTTATTTTATTTTGAATATTATCCTATTAGCCTTAATTATATATATATATATATATAAATGTCTTTTTGCAAAATGCTTAACGTATGTATAAATCCCCTATCTTTCGGAAAACAACTTGTGAATCTAATATATAAATTAAATAAAAATTTAATAAAAAGATCTTGTAAACGTATCCGAAAAGAATTCGTCGAGATCGAATCATTCAAATATTCAACCCAACATTCTTCCGTTAATGACTTTGTCGTTATAAATATACCTGAAGAGGATCTTGAACCTAAACAGATAATTCTCGATCCGGATGATCAGCCTATGTGGGAAAGTGCTAAGACTGTAGCACCGACTCTTAATTCTGCCATTGTTCAACCCAATGTTGATGACAACTTTGTTATCAATAGTACCCACTTGAAAATGATTTTGGAAAATAAATTCGATGGTTATCTGCGGACCGATCCGCATGACGATATTTGCAAATTTCTCGCAATCTGCAACATGTTCAAATATGATGAAACTCAAATGCACGCCGTTAAGCATTTAATATTTCCCTTTTCCTTTGCATGATAGCTAAAACCTGGTTTTATCTCACAAACTTAATAAAGAGTCTATAACATCGTGGGAACAAATGAGAAAAGCTTTTATAAACAAATTCTTTCCACTTCGTTTATATTAAAATCCATCTTTTAACTTGAAATCAGAGAGTGTTCTCATAACGCGTATGTGAAAGTCAAACCGACCGCTTGGTTACGACCTCAATCGCATGCTTCGAAAATGCCCATTGTCATGGACTGACCAAAGGAGTTATATACAAGATAATTCTATCGTGGTCTAGACGAACCTACTCAGGCAATCCTGGACGTAACAGCCGGAGGAATCTTTCTCTACAAATAGTCCCCGCATCAAGGCGTTTCAATTTTCTTATGGACAAAGTCCTGTTTTCAACTTGATTTTCCCCACTAAAACCCTAAAAATGAACATCAATCAAAAATCTTGTTTCTTTCACCGCTGAAGTAATAGCAATAATTACAATTCTCGATTCATGGAAAAATTAGGCATCTTAACAATAAAAATTGATTTCACAATCTTATAAGCTTCAAAAAGAAAATTTACAAGATAGCCTAACAAATACAATGAGCTTATAGAAGGAACGCTTCTCACAAACCACATGAACGAATGACACGCTGATGTGAGAACGTCATAAAGTTAAATTACAATCCAATCTTAAAGAATATCATAACCCGAAATCCTCATGAATCGTACTCTCATCAATCTATCAATGATCCAATGATTTCAGAAAAATCGCTCACTTACTTAAACAATAGGATGTGAAAAAATGATCTCGAAGATTTCAGAAATTACGATCCAATGGATGATGAACCCATGTGGGCTGCCGACCATGTTGTCGCTCTGACACCTGGTTCCGCAATCACTATTCCTGAAACCGCAAACGAATTTGCTATCAAAGGTAACCACTTGACCCTTGTCAAAGGAAACCAATTCGATGGTAGAACCAAAACCGATCCTCATAAACACATTCACGAATTCCTCAAAATCTGCGATATGTTTAAATACAGAGATACTGAGAATGAAGCCGTCCGCCTGATGATGTTTCCCTTATCCCTTACTGGGGAAGCAAAAACATGGTTGGATGAACTCAACGAATGAACTATCGAAACATGGGATGAACTTCGAACCGCTTTCATTAGCCGTTTCTTTCCCCCAGCTCTTTTCGACCGACTCCTCGGAGAAATCCGAGCTTTCTCTCAACACGAAAATGAAACTCTAACCGACGCTTGGCTTCGTATGAAGGAAATGCTCCGAAACTGTCATGGTCACAATCTGTCTAAAGGCAACATTATCAAAATCTTCTATCATGGTCTAAGCGAAATAACCCAAGAAGTTTTAAATGCCGTAGCTGGTGGTATTTTCCTCTATAAAACTCTAAATCAAGCTTATCAGCTTCTTGAAGATAAAGTCTTACTCAAGCTCGACTAGGCTAAAAATTAGAAAACCAAAACATCTCTTAAGAAAACCATTGCTTTCGCCGACGAAGGCAGCAGTAATTTCATTACTGATAAAATTATGGCCCGAATGAATGTCATGACCCTGAAAATGGATGCTCAGTATAAAGAACTCCAAAACCATGCTAAAAAAACAAGAGGCCAAAGTCAAGAAAATATAAGTTTAGGGACTGAAATTGTCAATCCCTAAACTTATATATAAAGAAGAAAATAGAAAAAAGAAGACAAGGGTGCATTCTGTCATTTTTGCAAAGATACACTCCAAGGACTTGTTTTGCCAAGTCCAAGGAGTTGTATCCACCAAGGACGAATTGTGCAAAGAGTTATATAACTCTTGGGGACTTGTTTTGCCAAGTCCCCAAAAGTTATAATACCACAAGGACGACGGGTGCAATTACAATCTATAAACCATGATGGGACTAACTTTCCTCAATCTCCCCCAAACTTTCACTTTGTTTTACAACCAATACAATTTTTCCGCTCTTTTTCCGCTCCTAACAACTCACTGGTTGTTTACCCATTTTTACCCTGTGAACCTTCACCACCTCCATGGACAATCAACTCCCCCCTTCATCCACTACCTTTCCCAGCAACAAATGTGCCAAGTTGGCAATCCCACACCCCCCAAGACCTATTTCGATGGCCGAGATTGATTTTGAAGATTGAAGGGCCAAGATTAAAGGCTGTGAACCTCTCACAAAACAAACACATCCCTGTTTGTGTGTCTACAAACAAGCACAACAAGAAGAAAGAGAAAAAGAAGACATAGTTGTATTTTCTTTGCTATAAATAGCTTTGTAAAGCCATTGTGGCTCATATTCAGTTTTTAAAGTTTTAATGAAGTTTTTATGTCGTTTTTATTGTAGTTTTTAAAGTAGTTTAAAGTATTTTTAAGTTAATTTCTCTCATGCAATTGTAATTCTCAGTTTTAATGAAAAATTAAGCTACTTTTACTCAATAAGCTCTCAATAAGCTCATTAGAGCTTATTCTTGTTAATAAGCTCTAATTCAGCTTAAAACTTGTTATAAGCTCTTAAATACTGTTTTCATTTGAATTTAATTCATAATTGTTCATGAGATTCATTTTGGAAGCTATTTGGAGTGATAAGCTCCCAAGAGCTTATTGAGCTTTTAAGCTCAGGTTTAGAGGCTAAGGAGCCATTAGGACAGGGTTTTTAGGCCACTCACTCAGAAAGAGTGGCCTTGGTTCTGAGACAACAAAATCCAAGGTTTCAATTCTTCATTTTCCTTTAGCTTAATTTTTAGGCTTAGACACTGGTCTTATTTGCTTTTATTCTTTTCAACATGGTATATTAGTTTAATACTAGCTGTTTTCAGTTTTCATTAGGTTAAACTTATGTAATCTTAGTTTATAACTTAAAATTGTCATATTAGTGCAAAAAGCTAGTAGAGAAACTAGCTTATTTTTCTTAATAAGCTAGGATTTTTAGTGTTAAAATAGCTTAAGTAGGTCAATATAAGTAGAAGTGGATACAAAGTTTTAGCTGTTTTGTGTAGTTAGCTTATAGATGTTTAAGCTTTAAGATGTTTTAATTATAATCATTTTAGTTTACATTACTTAAAATCTGTCAAGGTAGTATAAGCTAGTAGAGAAACTAGCTTATTATCACTAATAAGCTGTTAGTTTAAGAGTTAAAATAGCTTAGAAAGGTTAGTTATAGTAAAAGTAGATAAAATGTTTTAGCTATCTTAGCTTTTAAAATAGGATTTAAGTACATTTTGGTTTTGACAGCTTTGGATAAGGAGTGTTTGGATTTAGGTTCTTTTGACTTTTAAAGTTAACATTAGTTTGTCAAAGTATTTCATACAGCTGAGTAAGGTCATATTTTAAAGTTTTAAAAAGCCTTTAGAAGTTAGTTAGTAAAATTCAAAAGTTTAGAGTGTAAAAACCTTGCATTTACACCAGGGCAATTTTCAGCTATAAGTAGTTTTAGGTTTTAGGATTTTAAGAGCAACTTAGAGTTCAAAGTTGTTTTGTGTTTACTTAGGTGCATTTGGTGAAGTGTTTTAGAGACTCTAGCTCTCAAATTTTAGCTTGCATTTGGGTATTTGGTCAAGTGCATCAGCAACAACAGTTAATACTGTTGTTGCCTCTCAGTTTTCTCATTGTCTTTGAGCATTCATAGGTAGATATTAGGCTTTAGAATTAAGTATGTTTCTAGAATTCCATTAGCTTATAACTTTTCATCATTTGGTTTTCAATATTCAGTTTTTAAATTAGCTTATTTTTCTCTACAAAAGTAGCATGTTAGCAGCAGAATAGGTTCTAGCTCATCTTCTTGTGTTTTTAATTTCTAGTTGATATTTTGAAAAACCTTTTATCTAGGTTAGTATAATAAACATAGGTTAGCTTATTTTCAAAGTTTCAGCTGTTAAAGTTTAGAAATAAGCTGTGAAGCTTATTTGAAAAAGCTTGTAACAGTTTTAAGCAAAAACTAGCACTTTTTCATTTCAATTTTCTTGTTAAATTTGTTAATACTCAGCTAATTTTTGTTTAAATATCCATAGTACACATCTTAATCTACATTTAGCTTCTTTTGTTTTTCATTTTCCCCTAGAAATAAGCTAGCAATAAGCCAAAATCTAAAAAGCTCATTCAAGCCTTAGTTTCTGTGACAGAATCTAAGATGCTTATTTTCTAGCTTATTCAGTTGTTAAAAGTAGAAAGTGCATTTGTTAAAGTTGTAGAGATTAAGCTAGTTAATAAGTTTGTAGTTTTAAGTTTTTGCTGAATCTCATTTTTCAATAAGCAAAAAAATAAGCTAGGTCGTAGGGTCTGTTTTGTATATCTTTGATAGTACAGGGTTACACGTTTTCATAGTAGTGTAAATTCCCAAATCTTTGCCCGCCTACCCTTTACTTTTGTCTTTTACACTTTCTACCCTAGAGTTTGCAAAAAAATAAAAAAGGGGGAAAGACACTTGGCCCGGGTGAGCAAGACTCGAACCCGGGACCAAGCGATACAAACCCCCTTTTACATACACACTCTACCACTGCGCCCTTGGGTCTTTTTCGTTAAAGACCCAAGGCGTTTGGTATTTAAGTATGTTTTTGGGTTATAAGCTTATAAGCTGCAAACTGCTTATTCGGGGCTTATTTCTTTAGCTTATTTTTGTTTCTTATTTTTCAACATTATTTATACACGTTTTGTGTATTATAAGCTAATAAGCTGTGAAGCTTATTTCGGGGCTTATTGCATAAGCTGGTGGGTGTTTGTTATTTTTCGTAGGACCCTTATATAGTCTAGTATTTTGTATAAATTTTTCAGAATTTTTAGTAATCATTTAGTATTTTTTATAATTTAATTTAGTTAAAAGTTTATTTAATTCATAAAAAATACAAAAATTATCAAAAAAATATTTTGCTTTTTTAGAAAATTTCTTTTTCACCTAGTTTATTAGGAAAAATATGAAAATTTTTTGCGTAGGTCATTTTTAACAACTTTTCATCTTTTATAGAACGGTCCTGGTACGGGTTTTTGTTTTGATCTCTTTTTGGGTCAAACGAACTACGTTTTCGGTCTAGTCTTTTCATTCTTCGTTATTTTTGTACCCGTAAGTAGTTTTGTAAGAAGTGAAAAATTCTCTGTAGGGTTATTTTTAAAGATTTTAGTTTTTCCCCCTTTTTGTCCTGATCGGGCCTTCATTTCTAAGTTTAATTTCATAATTTTTAGGTTTTTCTTAAACGTTTTAGTCCGTTATTGTTTAATTTGACTTTTTCAACTTCCCAAACTCATTTCGATCTTGAATTAATGCCGACAATCAAAGATACCGAGAAGTAGCATAGAGCTTTCCCGGGTCGTAAATCCCCAACGAGGCTGGAATGGTAAATCGATACGATCGAAGATTTGAGTTTGAAGGAAGGAATGAGTTTGGGAAGTTGAAAAGTCCAAATAAACAATAACGGACTAAAACGTTTAGAAAAACCTAAAATTATGAAATTAAACTAGAAAAACGAAGCCCGAACCCGGACAAAAGGGGGAAAACCTAAATCTTTAAAAAATACCCCCCTACGGAAAATTTTTTCACTTCTAAACTAGTTCTACGGGTCAAATAACGAAGAATGAAAAAGCCTAGGACCGAAAACTGGAGAGTTCGCTTGACCCAAAAACAAGTCAAAACAAAACACCCGTACACGGAACCCGTTACGTTAAAAGATGAAAAGTTGTAAAAATGACTACAAAAATTTTAAATTTTTTCCTACAAACTAGGGTGATAAAAGAAAAATTTTCTAAAAAAGCAAAATATTTTTTGACAATTTTTTGTATTTAATTGAAATTAAAATAACTTTAACTAAATTAAATTATAAAAAATACTAAATGATTACTAAAAATTCTGAAAAATTTATACAAAATACTAGACTATATAAGGGTCCTACGAAAAATAACAAACACCCACCAGCTTATGCAATAAGCCCCGAAATAAGCTTCCCCCCACACTTATTAGCTTATAAAACACAAAACGTGTATAAATAATGTTGCCCTTGAGTCTAAACGAAAAAGACCCAAGGTCGCAGTGGTTATGTGTGGGGGGATAAAGGGATGTATGCTTGGTCCCGTTTGAGTCAGGCTCACCGACCAAGTATCTTCCCCTTTTTTTTTTAAAACTCTAGGGTAGAAAGTGTACAAATCTAAACTAAAGGGTAGGCGGGTTAACTTTATTAAATTTACACTTGTGTGAAAACGGGTAACCCTACACTATGAAAAAGTGACAAAACAAACCCTACGACATGGCTTATTTTTGTGGCTTATTAAAAAGTGATTTTTAGCAAAAACTTAAAACATGAAAGTTAAAGAACAGCTTATAATTAACAACTTTAACAAAGACACTTTTGACTAGGTCAAAATGAAAAAGCTATAAACAAAGCCTTAAATGTGACAGCAGGCTAAAATGGCTTAAAGGCTAACTTTTCTAAGTCTTATGGTTGAATAAGCTAAGCTAAGGACTAAAATAAGCAAAAAGGGCTTAAACTAACTTAAATAAGCTAAAAGGGAAGGAAAAACTAAACTAATAAGCTGTGGAAAAGGGCTTAAGTGACAGAAACATGAAATAAGCTTAAAAGCTAAAATTTGCTTAAGACTTGAACAAATAAGCTAAAGAAAAAGTGAAATAAGCACACTAACTATCTAACTTAACCTAAAAACTTACTAGGACACAATTTGAGCTTATGGGATAAGCTCAATAAGCCAAAGTCAAAAGATAAGCAATCCTACAGCCTAAGGGATGCAAAACAGCCAAATGGCAAGATTGGGCTTAAAAATACAACAAAATCTTTTCAAAGCTAAACTGAAGAGGCCCTTATTAGAAGAGCCTAATAAGCCTCTTAAAATAAGCCAAAACTTGGGATTAATGCTTTTAGTGGCTAGAAAATGAGCATAAAGGGTCCTCTTTGCACCATGGGGAGGTTATTATTAAAATTACCTTTAATGGCAAAGCTCAAGGGCTATTAGACAGCTTAATTTTAAGCTGTCAAATAACCTCATAAAAGAACAAATAGCTTAAACAGCTGAGTTCTATAGCTAAAGACTTGTGCACCAATTTTGAGCTTTTGAAAATTCATTTTACTTGCTTAATTTTGATTATGAAAAAGGGCTTTTGGATTTATTGAAACTGTGACACAAAGACTTGATGGTTTTGACTCACCAAAGTCAAAAGGACCAAAGGCTTTTGACAGCCCCTTTTTAACACACAAAGCACACCTTTTAGAATACTTAAACTCAAACCACAAGTGCTTAATCAAATAAGCACTTGTGGGTAACTAAAAAAACTTCACAGTTTTGAAACAAATTCTATACCTTTGAAAAACAATTTCCAACTAAAAATGTTTTTAAAAACAGCTTAAAAGTAGCTTAAATCTTGTGTTTAAACTGACCTAGTGACCTTAACCCATGCCAAAACCCTTTTTGACCCGTTTTGGTCTTGTGCCAAACACCCCTTTATCTAAAAACTGACAACCAAAGTGAGTTTAAAATCCATTTTAGACCTAAAACATTTAAAAACTTATTTATCCACTCCTACTTTATTTTGTACTTATTTAACCTATTTCAAACAAAAAGCCTAGCTTATTAAGACAAAATAAGCAAGTTTTTCTCAGCTAGCTTGTTTACACTAATTATGACAAATTTTTAAGAAATACGCTATTAATAGAACAAAATTTATGCAATACAAAACTCCACAACACCAAATAAACAACTCTAAACTAATGCATTTTTAAAGAAAGATAAAGGAAATAAGCTAATTCCATAAACTAAAAGATAAGCTAAATAAAAAATAAAAAATTGAGACCTTGGATTTTTTGTTGTCTCAGAACAAAGGCCACTCTTTCAGAGTGATGGCCTAAACAAACCTGTCCTAAATGGCCCTGCCCTCATTCCATAGCAATAAAGCTCAATAAGCTTTTATGAGCTTATTTCTCCAATAGCTTCCAAAATCAAAATCCAATGAACATTTATGAACTAAAATCAAATTAAATTAGTATTAAAAGGCTTATAACAAGTTTTAAGCTAAATTAGAGCTTATGAGCAAGAATAAGCTCTAATGAGCTTATTGAGTAAAAGGAGCTTCATTTTTCATTAAAACTTAGAATTACAATTGCATAAAAGACATGAACTTGAAAGCACTTTAAACTACAATAAAAACTTAACTAAAAAGTGAATTAAAACTTAATAAAACTGAAGAAAAACTTGGAATATTTGCCACAATGGCTTACAAGGCTATTTATAGCCGAAAACTTAAAGCTAGGTCTTCTTTCTTCTTTCTCTTTGCTGTGCTTGTTTGTAGACACACAAACACAGGTGTGTTTGTTTTGTGAGAGTGTTCTAGCCCTTAATCTTGGCCCTTCAATCTTTAAAATCAATCTTGGCCATCGAATTTGGTCTTGGGGGATGTGGGATTGCCAAGTTGGCACATATGTAGCTGGGAAAGGTAGTGGAGGAGGGGGGAGTTGATTATCCATGGAGGGGATGAAGGTCTTTGGGGTAAAAACGGGTTTAACAACCCGTGAGTTGTGTTTGGGGGGAAAAAAGGGCGGGAAAAGAAGTTGGGAGATATAACAGAGTGGGGTTTTGTGGTTTTGGCAAAAGTGGCCCCTCATGGTTTATTGTTTCCTATTTCACCGTCCGTCCTTGTTGTTACATAACTTTAGGGACTTGGCAAAACAAGTCCCCAAGAGTTATATGTTTAATTGCAATACTAGTCCTCGGTGGTACAAGTTTAGGGGACTTGGCAGCTTTGGCCCATGGGGTTTTTCTTTGCCACTTTGGCAGTTTTAACCCTCTTCTTTGTTTTTCTCTTTTCTTCTTATAAATATAAGTTTAGGGGTTTGGCAATTTCAACCCTTAAACTTATATTTCTTGATGTGTTGACTTTTTGGCTTCGGGGTTGACTTGGGCTTTGACCAGTTGACTTTTCTGTTGACTTTTTGACTTGATTGACTTTTCGGCTTTGATTTGGCTTTGTCTTTCACAGTCTTTTCCCTTCCGAGTCCGTTTTTGTCGTTTTGGCTTTGTTTTTCGTCCTTTTCTTAGTTATCTGTTCCTGCACAATACAATTAGCAAAACAAGCATATATTTGGCATTTTAAGTCCGATTTTGGTTATTTTAGCTCGTTTTTAAAGGTAAAAGGTATGTGTAATTAAGCACATACCACCTTGGCAAAACACAACGAGCAAAACGCAAGATCTTCTAGGCAAAACGCAGTGACTTTGGAAACAAAACGCAGTGACTTTTTAAGCAAAACGCAATGACTTTGGAAGCAAAACGCTGTGACTTTTTAAGCAAAACGCAATGACTTTAGAAGCAAAACGCAATGACTTGAGCAAAACGCAATGAATTGAGCAAAACGCAATGACTTGAGCAAAACGCAACAACGAAAACCCCTTCTGATAGGCAAAACGCAGCCGAGAAAAAATCTTCAAACTTTCTTGTAAGCTACGAAATGATGTTAAAACCACTTAGTAATGATGCAATGAAGTGATCTAAGCCTGAAAGTACAAGTCTTTAACACTTTTAACCACGAAACAAAGATCGAGCTTTGATTTTTTTCTTGCTTTTTTCAAACCAAAGAAAAATAACCAACAAACCACACGAATTTCACACAAAACAAACACTTAACACCTCTTTAGCTCTGGTACCACATGTTATCCCATGTATTTAATCCATTACACAACTATAATCTTTACCAATATGCTAGAAAATAAGATGGAATCTTAGAGAGAGAAAGTAGAGAGAGAAACAAGAAAGGAAGATTAGATTGAGAGTTGGTGGATTACAAGAGATGGAAAAGTAACCAACACCC
>BQNB010014526.1:35400-50010 GCA_026074375.1 Tanacetum coccineum
ACTGTTCATTTGACATTTTTGGATAACCAAGTGTCTCAAAGTTCCAATGATGAAATGAGAGCTTCATCAGTTGAGGATGGTAGTGGTTCGTCCTCTAGAATAGGTATTCCTTCACGGTATTCAGAGGGTAACACTTGTGACAACTATGCCTTGAGCAGGTTAGTCAAACCGTTAGTATTGACTTGAGCATCATTATGTGCTATATAATTATGTGTTTATGTGATCTTATGTGAGTTTGGTTACTAATCCATAAAGCGTGATCGTCTCATTGTGATTGAGTTTATGGTTGTTATGGGCATTTCATTTTTGTTTACATTTTAGTGACAATGAAAATGATGGTATAATTCTATGTGTGTACGTATTTATATGTATATGTATATGTATTTATATCTTTAAGTGTTAGTAGTTAGTAAAATTAAGAATTTAGTTTAGAAAATATAGAAACTAGAACTTAATTTTATTAAATTAGTAAAATAAAATTAGAAATGAAATTTATGTATAGTTATTTAATTTAGTTTTAATTTAAAAGGTTTAAAAAGGTAGAATAAAAGGTTTTTATAAAAATGTCAAAATTAAGGGTTGAATATGTAATTAATAACTAAATAAAAAAAATAAAGAAATATATAGGGGTGTTTGTTCGACCGGATTTAGGAGAAAAAGAAGGAAAAAAAACAAATATTAGTCCAACTACAATTATAATTAGGTAATTATCCAAACTTTTTTCTTTTCACTATGAAAACAAACCCCTCCTCCCTATTTTTTTTATAACCGGACAAACAAAGCAGAAGAAAAAAAGTTTTTTTTTATTATTCAAGATCCAAGTGGTGGTTTGTGTTAATTAATCGAAGGTTTTAGGTATGTTCATAAACTCTAATTGTTTTAATTTTCTTTTTAATTCATGTAACAATAAAGTGATGGATAAATTAAAGTTTCATAAAATCTGTAAATTAATGATGATAAACTTAATTAGAAGTGTTTAGGGTTTAATTAGGATCATATTGATGTAATTAGTTAGGGTTGGATCGCGTTAAAATAGGAATTTGGTTTGAGCAGAATTTTAGTTCATGTTGTTCGATGGTTTTCTTAATGATTGTAATGTTTTTCTTTATGAATCTTATGTCTATTGATAAGTTCACAGAGTGTAGTTTCTAAAAAGTCTGGCCCCAAAAGGTTTTGAGGTCGGGAAGTTAGTCAAATAATTTTCGCAAGAAAAGTTGTCAAAACAGTAAATTAGGGTCAGATTTGGGTCTGATTTCGGGGAGTAAAACCCCTACTTTAAATTCGAATTAGGGTTAGCCAAAAATCATGGGTCATATTTTAGGTGTCTAGTAACTCCAGTTCGATTGGCCAACACTAAAACATTTTATAAGTATTTTTAAGGACGTCAAACTTTTTGGTGTGCGTTCAGATCCGAATCTGAGCACTTTGTAATGATGAATTTTTATAAAATAGTTTCACTTAGTATTATTTTTTCTAAAAAATCACAGTAGCTCAAAACTCATTGGGGAGATATGGGATGTAAGTAGACCCATCAATTAGGTGTTTTAGTATTTTATTTATGATCATAAAGTGACTGCAAATTTCTACCAGAAACTGAAAAGTTGGAAGTTAATGGTTAAGGTTATATAGGGTATGAAAATGATTTGGGAGATGTATATAAAGGATTATAAACTTAGTGTAAGGTTTAGAAGTCCATCATATGATTGTTACATTGGCTTGGGCATTAGCCTAACCGAGTGTAACTTATGTTTTTGTTGTGTTTAGATTGTGTGCAAGATTTTGTCAAGTAGCTAAGCATCGGGTGAGTTTCATAGTCCCATTTTACTATGTTTTCTTGGGATGGAAATGATGCAAAGTATGTTTTGAAATGTTTTAATTGCTGTGATTATGTGGTTTAATTGACGCATGGACTTTTATGAAGCTATTATATGTTATGTGCTATAACAACCTGTAATTTTCCAGTATTTCATCAATGTAATATCTACTTACTATGTTAAGTACTACTTTTTCACGGTAATAAAATTTTCGTTTCATTCTATTCCATTATGTATCATAGTTTACATTTCAAAAGTAAACGAGCTCTCGCAACGATCTATGCCTATTTCTATCTATGTTTACATCATGTAAACATCATAATATGTCAATTCAATAATCTATTATCCTCTATAACATGTACGTTATCTATTTAATAAAGTTTTCATGACAATATAATCAAATGAGCATAAACCGTCAACGTTTATACCTAAACCCTAATTTTGTGTAATGTACACATTCAAAGTGAATGTACAAGTAATCAAAGCACATGTACAAGTAATATAACATCTCATTTGAATATGAATTCCCTCCAAAATAAGGTACAAGTCCTTTAAAGCATAATGTATAAGTCATTAATGCATAATACTCAAAATGGCCGTTTTACCTCCGTTTTCCTAAGGAATTCCATACAAACTCTTAAGTACAAGTTATTAGCAAACAATGCACTACATTTACATTCCATTTACCTTCTCGTTTTATGAATTTACAAGAAATCAAAACTAGAAACCCTAACCCGAGCTAGTTTCTAAACCACGACCCATTTCCTTGTTTTTACCAATTTTAAACCAAAACCATTAATCAAATTATGTTGGAAACTCTTAATATAAACATTACATTCCATTTTCTAACCATTTCTAGCCATTACACACGAAATATAAGCTTAAAACCCTAACCGAATCCAAAACCAACCAGCGACACCTTTTTCTTGTTTCTACCCATTTTTAAAAGCAACCAAGCACACAAGCTCCTCTATGATGCACCTACTTCCTTCCCAAGCAGCTTACAAAGCTCCTTAACTCTTTTCTTGGCTAGAAATCAAGCCACATCTTCCCTTGTCCTCCAAGTTTAGCCGCGACCACATCATGCCCCAAAAACACTTCCACATCTTCATGCTACTATCCTAGACCTTCATACTCACTCTCATAGACCCCCTTACTCAGCCCTAACTAGATATGACACCAATCAAGTCCTTAAACCCTTTCATTTCAAATCACACCTTCAATCTTTCTTTCTAACCATCAATGGAGTCTAAGATCTGATCAAAGAAGTTCTAAGAGGTCCTAAGAGCAGAAGTGAAGCAAAGAAACGAATCCTTGAAGCCCCGAGAAGGTTATACAAGGCGTACAAAAGCAAACGACCCCATTCGACCCGTTTTCCATTCAATAAGCTCAAACCCAGGTTCTTCAAGCTCTCCTACTGTTTCCATACTCTTATAATGTTCTAATAATCATAAATATACTCTTGTTACAAACTTTTAACTTAAAAATCACTCGTTCTTGAGTTTTGATCCAAACCGTGACCATGAAACCCTAATTTCGTGTTTTCCTTTAATCTATAAGCTAATTTTGTAAAATATTGTTATAATCTATCCTATTAAGCTTAACTAACAATATTATAATCACTTTATTAAGTCTTTAAAAGATTTGAATTAAAAACCTACGCGTTTTCGTTTCTAAACCCTAAAACGACCCGTTTTGATTTCTAGCTTAATGAATCGTTATTTTAAACTTCCGTTACGTAAAAACTACTTATTTTAGCTTATATTAATAAGCTATAACCTGAAAATTGCTTTTCATATTGAAAAATATCATTATTATGGATTTTGGACTAAAAACGATACGTTTTTCATGCATAGGGGTATATATCGTAACTTTCTAAAACTTATAACAAAAAGGGCTGAAAATGTCATTATTTCAAATTTATAACTATAAGGACCTATTTTACTAAATTTCAAAGTTAAAGGTTTAAACTGTATATACTTTATACATAAAGGACTAAACTCGTAAAAGTTTATAATCCAAGGTTATATTTTGCCAATTTTGCAAACTATTAAAATATTATATTTTTATATTAATTATAAAAATATAAGTTTGAATATTATAAAACATTATCATGTATCACGTTACTAGGGAGCTTCATGTGAGGGGTTTCATTTGGGTATACGTTTTGACGAGTTTGCTGGATTTACGATTTAAAGTGTCCTGGCTCCTCAAACGTTTACTACATGACCTCTGAATTATGATGGCCAGAACAGTGATACACTATATCCATAAATTAATAAATCAAACATGATTAAACATTATGAATATTTGACAATCAAACTAAGACTCGACATATTATCTCAGGTTACGTGACGAAGTTGCTTTCTTTCAATTAATATACTGAACTTTCCCGTTCGAGTAGATAACATCGTACTACCATACCGATGCATTTTATTTGATATACTTTTGCCATCAATCAGATTTTTCTATTAAGGTGAAGTTCATAACCTCGCCTTTACTTATTTACATGTTTTTCAAACCCGCGAGGAGGATACATGCTTGTTACAAACTCTTTTACATACTCGTTTATCTTATAACAATGTGATTATTTTTCAAAGACATTGTGAGTTCATAGCCTCACTTTTAAATCGGAATTTACGATGTCCCCCCCTTGTTGAGTAACATATATTATTTTAATGTCAATAAGAAAACCTTTTGAAGTATATCTTGATGAGTTTAGGGGAGAACTATTATGAATGATTTTTTATGAATACAACACATTTATGGAAAAGTCTCTTTAAATTTTTAGTTTTTTAGAAACTAAGTTAATAATAATATTTTGAAACAATATGATAATTAGTTGACGACCAAAACTATTTTTATATTGAATTGCTAATATATATGAATAAGATATGATAATATATTTTTTATGCTTGTTTTTGATAAATTTTATAATTTTAAAAAGGATGTTTAAAGTAATTTATATGGGTAAGATGCGACACACTGTTAAATAACGGTCTCTGGAATTTATGACAACCATGATTAAAATGAATATTATAAAGATTATATTTAAAAACATTTTTTTCAAAAAGATTTTTTTATTAAAATAGACTTTCTTTATTAATGTATAAAGTGATATTTTAAAACATTATATAGGATTGGTTCTTTCGAGTAAAGTCGGTTATTGGTATAAGAATCCTATCTTTTTATTTATCAATATTGATACGTATTGTTATTCGTTATGTGTTTACTTTGTTGTGGTACGCTTGTTAATTCTTTTATTTCTATCGGTACATATATTATATCATTCCTTTTAAGGATTCTTATGACATTTGATCCATATCTATTTCCATATGTGAAATCCCTTAGATGTTTTCTAGCCTTTGATTCAAAATTCGTTTGCTACCCTATTCGATAGTTCGTAACCCTTAGGATTCGTTTGATATACGTTTTATTTGATCAAGTCACTCTGTGGGGAGCACATGTGTTGTTCAAGAGGAAGGAAAAGTTATTTACCTAGTTTTCCATGTATGAGTTCTGGCTACAAGAATTATGTTTTCTCAGACACGTGGTTAACAGCAATGATATTTACGTGAACTCTAGTAAGATAGAAGCAATGAAGAATTAAAAAGTACCTAAGACGCCATCCGTGATATGATCATTCTTAGGATTGGCAGGTTACTATCGACGTTTCATCGCGAATTCTTCTAAGGGTGCTAAACCCCTTGCTTCACTGACGCAGAAGATTCGGAAGTATGAGTGGTCCAAGGAACAAGAGGAAGCTTTTCAGACGTTGAAGGACAATTTATGTGATACAGCAATATTGGCATTGCCTGATGGATCCAAAGGGTTTGTAGTTTACTGCGACGCGTCGAATCAAGGATTAGGTTGTGTACTCATACAAAAAGGCAAGGTAATCGCCTATGCATCACGACAATTGAAGATCCATGAGAAGAGTTTTACAACACACGACCAAGAATGGGAGCAGTAGTGTTTTGTGCCCTTAAGACATGGATGCATACTAGTAAGGAAAAAGAAGTGTCATTTATACGGACCTTAAGAGTCCTCAACACATATTCGATCAGAAAGAGTTAAATATGCGCCAACGAAATGGATTGAATTGTTTAGTGATTTCGACAGTGAGATTCGTTACCATTCGAGAAAGGCGAATGTAGTGGCAGATGCGTTAAGTAGAAAGGAGAAAGTGAAACCAAGACGAGTACGCGCAATGTCCATGACTATTAGTCAAGTGTTAAGGACAAGATATTGGCTGCTCCAAGTGAGGTGTCCAAGGTAGAGAACGTGACAGCAGAAATGTTGCGTGGCATGGACCAACTAATAGAAAGGAAGGAAGATAGAGGTATGAAGTTTATATGGGTTCCATTAATAGATGATGTAAGGACATTAATTATGGACGAGGCTCATGAATCGAGGTATTTGGTACATCCGAGAACGGATAAGACGTACTATGACCTTAGAGATATGTATGGTGACCATGTATGAAGAAGGATATTGCTACGTATGTCAGCAAAGGCTTAACTTGTTTGAAAGTGAAGGCTGAGCATCAAAGGCCTTCGGATTTATTGCAACAACCCGAGATACCCGAATGGAAGTGGGATAAGATCACTATGGATTTTATCACTAAGTTACCTAAGACAAGGAGTGGGCATGATACGATTGTGTAATAGTTGACAGGCTGACTAAGTCAGCTCATTTTCTGGCAATGCGGAAGGATTATAGTACTGGGAGACTGGCAAAGTTGTACATCGATGAGATAGTCGCTTGACACGGAGTTCCCGTGCAATTATTTCGGATCGAGATAGACATTTTACATCACGTTTTTGGCAAACATTACAAAAGGCTTTAGGGACGCGATTGGATATGGGTACAGCTTATTATCCTCAAACGGATGGACAAAGTGAGCGCACAATTCATACTTTGAAGGATAAGTTAAGGGCATGTGTGATAGATTTTGGTGGCAATTGGGATGTTCACCTACCGTTAGCTGAATTTTCTTATAATAATAGTTATCATTTGAGTATTCGACTTGCTCTGTTTGAAGCACTGTATGGAAGGAAATGTAGGTCGCCCGTTCTGTAGGCTGATATTGGAGAAAGTAGTTTGATTAGGACCGAGTTGGTACAAGAGACAACCAACAAGGTAGTTTTGATCAAGGAGAAGCTCAAAGCGGCAAGAGATCGTCAAAAGAGCTATGCTGATAATAGTGCTAAGCCCCTCGAGTTAAAGGGTTAGAGATCAAGAGTATACTGAAATTGTCCGTCTTGGAAAGGCTGTAGTAGCCTTTTTGAAAGAAAGAAATAGTAAGCACCAGATATGTGGACCATTTGAGATCGTTAAAGGGATCCGTCCCTATGCCTAGTTGATTAAGATTGTCTCAATAATTAGTAGTAATATTGATGTTTTTACAAATTTAAAAGTAGAATAAGACGGATGCAAATTTGCATGTGCATTTAGAAGAAATTAAGGTAGACAAAACTCTTCGTTTTGTTGAAGAATCTATTAAGATTATCGATCGTGAGGTTAAAAGTTTAAAGCATAGTAGGATTCCGATAGTTAAAGTCCATTAGAACTTGAAGCAAGGTCATGAGGATTTCATAAAATCTAAGTATCCACACTTTCTCGTTGAGCAAGCTATCGTTGGAAGTACTAAGTAAAGTTGGATACATAGGGTTACTGGCAGACCATTAAGTAGCTCCTATAAACATTCTGAGGTGGTTTGGATAATGTTAAAATTTTGATAAACACAAAGTCGAGCCACTCTAAAAAAAACGTTGACTTTGTAACAACACATCAACTTAGTTCCAGAGACAGTTCTAGTTGATGGTGCGAGGTTGAGGTTATCACTGACGTTGTTTACACAACTTAACGGTGTTTTGACGGTTTCCCTAAAGACAGGCATGTTCCATGAAGTTGGATGTTCATTTTTGCTTAGAGTTGTTATATTGCTATTTGTACCCTTGTATGGGCAAGCGAAGTTGTAAGCAGTGGGTTTCTGATCGTGAAAGTTAGATGAGATTCAAATCGGGGACCTAAGTATTCACAGTTGAACGCGTGGACCATAAGAAAGCTAACGGATCCCCCAACTGTTAGATGGTAATACTGGTGAATTCTAGTAAGTTTAAAATCTCTTGACTTAGAATTCCCTAAGGAGTGGATTACAGTGACAACGTGTACTTTGAGCAGGTTACGTCCAAACCATTAGTATTGACTTTGAGCATCATTAATGTGCTAAAAAAATTATGTGTTTATGTGAGCTATTGACGTTGGCACCAATCCATGAGCGTGATCGTCTCATTTGATTGAGTTTTATGGTAGTTATAGGCATATTCATTTTGTTCACAATTTAGTGACAATGAAAATGATAGTATAAATCTATGTTTGTACAAAATATAATGTATATGTAACCTTTAATAACTTTAAGTGTTAATAGTTAGAAAATTAAAAAAGTTAAGATTAGAAAAAATAGAAATAGAACTTAGTAATAATAAGTTGTAAAATAAAATTTAATCATAAGTCATTAATCTAGTTTAAATTTAACTGTTTGAAAGGTAAAATACATAAAGGATTTTTATAAAAAAAACGTACAAAATATAAGTTTTTATTGTGTAAATAAATAATATAAGTAGTGTAAGTGTTTTTATTTTAATGTGGTGTATTTAATTAATAATGGGTTTTACGTTTAAATATGATAAAATATCTTTTTCATAGAAATAATATAAATTATATAAATATATATATATATAAATATATATATATATATATAAAATTATATATATATAATATGTATAAATTTCAAAATTAATAATAAAAAAAATAAAAAACTAAAAAGGGGTGTTATTTGGCCGGTTTTGGAAAAAAAAGGAAAAGGAAACAAAGTTTTAAACCAACTTAAATTCTAATTTGTATTTATCTCAAATACAATTGTAAAATCTATAAATACCAAAACCCTTCTCCCTCTCTCTTTTTATTCGACCGGCCAAGACCAAGGAGAAGAAAAGAAAAAAAATATTTCTTTATTTAGAATCAGTGGGCGATCTTGTGTATCAAGATCATGTTTAAAGGTATGTTATACCTAACTAATTAATTCTTTTTAGTTATTTCATGACACAATTTTGAAGATGGACTAGGGTTTATATAAGATCTTTAAAAATTGTTTTTGGAATGATTAGTGGTGTTAAGCATGTGTAATTAGGGTTTTAGGGTTTGTAAATTCGAATTTAAAAGCTGGAGCAAAGTTTTGAAAGTGGTCATCTTTGTACAAATCATAACTTCGTCATAAAAATAGCAATAATCAATTTTCTTGAGCCTAAAATTAAATTTAGAGAGTCTAGTTTCCAAAAAGTCTGGCCCCGAAAGGTTTTGAGGTCGAGAAGTTAGTCAAATAATTTTGGCAAGAAAAGTTGTCTAAACAATAAATACGGGTCATATTTGGGTCTAATTTCGGGGAGTAAAACCCCTACTTAAAATTCAAATTAGGGTTATCCAAAAATCAGAGGTCATATTTTAGGTGTCTATTAACTCCAGTTCGAAGGGGTAGCGATAAAATATTTTCTAAGTATTTTTAAGGACGTCAAACTTTTTGGTGTGCGTTCAGATCCGAATCTGAGTACTTTGTAATGATGAATTTTTATAAAATAGTTCCACTTGGTATTATTTTTTCTAAAAAATTGCAGTAACTCACAACTCATTGGGGAGCTATGGGATGTAAGAAGAACCATCAATTAGGTGTTTTAGTATTTTATTTGTGGTCATGAAGTGACTACAAAATTCAGCCAGAATCTATGAAAGTGGAAGTTAATGAATAAGGTCATATAGGGTATGAAAATGATATGGGAGATGTATCTAAAGGATTATAAATTTAGTATTCAGGTTTAAAGAATCCATATATGATTTTATACATTGGGTCTTGGGCATTTAGCCTAACCGGAGTGTAACTTGTTTTTGTTGGTGTTTAGATTGTGAGCAAAAGTTTGTCAAGTAGCTGAGCATCAGGTGAGTTTCATAGTCCTATTTTACTATGTTTTCTTGGGATGGAAATGATGCAAAATATGTTTTGAATTGTTTTAATTACTATGATTATGTGGTTTAATTTACGCATGGAATTTTATGTAGCTATTATATGTTATGTGCTGGATGTTGTATGATGTCGTATTGGTATTTATAACACCCCCAAATTCTGGTATGCAGCGGAATGGTAACAATGGGGTGCTACGTTAAAGCACAACAATCAAGATATAGGAAATGACCTTAAATGGACGTTTTAAGATAAGATTTCATTCGATGCCATAGAAAAATATCAGAGTTCATACATTAGGTCTCATATGATTTAAAAGTCATAAACATTTCCACATTTTACGTATTTAATTTAAACAAAAGCTTAAATACTACCAAAAGGTGACATAAGTGTTTTATAAGAAAAAGTTTGCAATCGAAATTTAGAATAAACAACAGAATCCTTTTTCCATTGATATCCATACACGGCTCCCATCCAAGCTTTTATACCTTAGGTGAACCTGAAATTATCCAATCTTCATACCCTAGGACCTGAAATTACATGCTAAAAGTCAACACAAAGGTTGAGTGAAATCATAGGTTTATCGGTAAAAAGGGTGGACCACAAGATCGAAGTAATAGTAGACTCTGAAACACATTCAGTAGTCCAAAACGTTTATTATTGCACTAAGCTCATGACCCCGAAGCCTTAACTAGATTTGTGCCCCAATCAGAATATAGGATGCTTGCCAACAACCTAACACCTCTCAATGTTAAATGCACCTTGATCAAACTAGTGACCCAAGGAAAGGTGGGGATTGTCAGTCCCGATAGATCTATCCACAACACTCGCGCTTACTACAATAGCAATTAACGGTTCATGATAAATAGGGACTTCACGGCAATAAGGTAACTTAGCAATAATATTCAGGCAGTAATCTGGATAGCATACACTTTGTAAACACTTTGAAAACACTTAGAAAAACACTTGTGTCCAATAGTAAAACAAGCAATGTAATTCACCCCGTAGATTTTGTAAAACAATCACGTAGTAAAAAGGGGGCTATGAACTCACCTCGAGTGAATGGTAATCAACAAGTATTCACAATAGAAAATGCGTCACGCTTACGATCGAATGCAACCTAATCCAATATAGGTCGTATAAGTACTAAACACTTTGATTATTTATAGGTCGTATAGCTCATCATACTATCGTTCGGGCTATCATAATTAAGAGGTCATGTAGTGACGTATGAGGAGCTAGGACACTTTAAATCGTAAATCCAACAACTCGTCGATACGCCACCCCGAAGAGGCCTCATTATGAAACTCCCTAGTAATATAGTACTTTGATTAACTAATACCACATATAATTCTATATAGCTACATCACCATCTAATCGTTTTAGTGAAATCATATTTATAAAGTAAAAACGTTTATAAGTATACTTTAGTAAAACTGGCGTAACTTTCTCGTTTTTAGTCCGTTTCTTTCGTTTCTTACGTCCACGCCTTCGTATTAAGACGAGTTATCAAAATATAACATTTTCAAAATTTGAGTTTTTCTGATGAATAGTGATTTTACTGTTCATAACAGTTATATATTTATTTTTATAGATTTAGTTATCGTAAATCTCGTAAATGTCGTAACTTATTCGTTTTAACTCCGTTTTTAGCGATTCTTTCGAGTACGTTCTCGTATTTAAAAGTTTTATCATATTAATGATGTTTTAAAAATATAAGTTTCTGTGGTGAATAGTAATTTTTATAAAAATAGTTTTATAAAAGTATATATTTAACGTAAACTTGAAATCGTCGTATCTTTTTCGTTATAAATCGGTTTTTCGAGTTTCTTATCATTTTGGAATCGTCATGAGGTGTACTATCTTTCTAAGGTGTTAAACCTACTGCCTAAAATACGAAATCCAACAGCCCCTTTTGAAATCTTTAGGTGTGCTCATTTTTATAACTTGTTTTCTATACTTTTCAACTTAATAAATACCACAAGTTATCCAATACTTATTATATACTTGTCTTACATTTTATAAAGTTCATGATCCATATTTATATCCATATAACATGTGTACAAGTTCATAAAATCATGTTTACAAGAAAAATCCACTTTTACAAGTTAAACATATCCTAAGTGGTGATTTAGTTATATAGAACATGTAAACACATAAAAATGATAAAAGTAAAGACATAAAGGTTTATAGATAACCTTATAGTGATGAATGATGATGAGAAATATAATCTAAACCCTTGTTTAGATTTTTAAACCAAGCTTGCAAGAATGAAACCCAAATTTTTCTAAAGAACCCAAACTTCCTTTATCTTGCTTCAACACTTGTAAAGGCTTAACCTAACCTTCAAACAACCTTAGTAGTTCTTAGATATGTTGTGTGTATGCTTGTATAAGTGGTAGAAAAATTTATATGGGTTGTCTATATTGAGGGTTTTGAGCCGTGAGCTAAGGAGGAGGAAAAGAGAGTTTTGTGTGAATTTTGCTAAGTGTTATGATTCATGATTGTATATGCTAGTATTATATATGTATCAAGACTAGTCAAAGGTGGTTTAGAAAGTCTTTAGGCAAGATGAGGGAAACAAGGGGGAGGGAAACATGGAAATAGTTAGTCAAGTTACTAGGTCTTTACTAACTAAAGGTGTACATGAACTAGCTAATAAATGTGTATGTTCTTATGTCCCCTAAACTAGAGGTTATCCCATGGAAACAAGGAAGAGTTTGACTAGTTATTATCTTGATAATAAAATGTAGTGAAAGTATTATTTGAGGTGAAAAATGTGTAAGTTAAATGTAAGTGTAGTTTTATTTAAATGTGTATACTTGAGAATGTATGATCTAGCTTATTTCTTTTAAGGTAATTTCGGCCCAAGTGATAAATGTGGGTAAAGTTTTATAAATTTTTGAGCATTGAGAATAAAAATGGGTATTTGTTGAAGCGTAGAAAAGTTTTGGTGCTTCCGGGTATGCCTAAATGTATTAAATTGCGAAACGTAAACGTTTTACGTAACCGATAAAAATAAAACATAATAAGTAAATTATTACTTTAGTAATAATAATATAATGATTACTTGACGTAAACTTTAATTTGTTTGGTGCCCGTTTACGTCATAAATGACCTGAAAATACGGAATGTTACATTAAGTCTTGTTACACCATCCACAGTGATTGATGGCCAAACGAGTGGACCTTTTTCAACAGAGGCAAGAATCATTCTTCCATGTGGTCTATTCATCATATAAAGTTCCATTATTGGTATTTTCATGAATCATACAAGTGTTTTCAAGCATTGGTGTTTATTATCACCACCTGTGAGAAGTGATTTATCACAACGAGTCGTCATTGATAACGTGTATCAAAAAGATTAACAAATTGATCGATCAGGTGGTGTAGAAGAAATTGGTGTTTGGTTATGTGATTGTTGGAGTTCTTTGAAATGAAACTACACGGAGATTTACAATTCTCTGACAAAACCGGGAAAAACAAATTAATGTTTCACGGGATTTTACAAGTCACAGAAAGAACCGTATAATTTTTAGAATCTTTAAAAATTTTGGTGTCTTCTAGTTCAGATCCTTCTTAGTTCGTACTTTAGGTTTAGATACCAAACTAAGGTTACTAGTTCGGTTGATCTTGTTCGGTGCACACTAGTTCGGTTCCCAATCAAGAACTAGTTCGGTCCTGCTTGTTCGGTTACCAAAGAAACCACTAGTTCGGTCCTGCTCGTTCGGTTCCTTCTCGTTCGGTTACCAAAGAAACCACTAGTTCGGTCCTGCTCGTTCGGTTCCTTCTCGTTCGGTTACCAAAGAAACCACTAGTTCGGTCCTGCTCGTTCGGTTCCTTCTCGTTCGGTTACCAAAGAAACCACTAGTTCGGTCCTGCTCGTTCGATTACCAAATGGAAAACTAGTTCGGTCCTAACTGAGATGAGCTCGTTCGATTCAAACTAGAATATTCTAGTTCGGTGATCTCGATCGGTTCGGTTTCCTCGTTCGGTTCCAACTACTGACAGCTTGTTCGGTTACAACTAGTACGAATCCTAAATTTTCAAAACTCAAAAAGACACATTTTTGAATGGTTTTTAGCAAAAATTCTTGTACAACTAGTGTTACTAACCCTATAGGAACAATAAAAATGAAAACTTTAAGGTTTTTAAGCCAAAAAATTTTGAATCACACTGTTTTTGATCTTTGTTAAGGTTTTTTTTTGAACACAAATCAACACAAAAACTAAACACCACCACTCACTGGCTCTGATACCAATTGTTGAAGAAAACATGTAATCTTATGAACAACCCTAGAACAAGAGTAGAGATGTGGGTTGTGATGTTAGAAGAGAGAATTGGATGTAATGGATTGAATTGTATTAAGTGTTGTTTTTATGGAAAATGGAACAGACCAACCCCTCTCTAAGTCTAGGAGAGGGTTTATATAGTACCTGGTTTGGCGGCCATGGGCTATGAGGGGTTCCCTGGGCCGTTGGGCCGCGATTAGCTTAGATTATATTCTTCACTTAATACTATCTACGAGCTAAGACCTATTACAACTTGGAAGTGACCGACACTTTTTGTGTTTCCAACAATTAGTCAACACCACCTTAAATGCATACGTTTTTACAAGCCAATGTGTAACATAACCTTAAATGTATACGTTTTTTCATAATGATCAACACATTTAAAAGGTCACTGCAACTTTGTAACTGCCCATTTGGTAAAACATATATAAACTCACACAAAACAACACACTCCACTCTATTTTTTATGAAAAAGTCTCCACATTCAG
>BQNB010014526.1:50193-74962 GCA_026074375.1 Tanacetum coccineum
CTCCAGTTTTGGGCAAAAAGACTTAGTCTTTGTTAAATTTTCATCTAAGGATAGCAATGTGTCTAAATTCAATGTTGAAAGACCACGGTTCTCTAAAGCTGAAGGATTAAATTTTCCAAACTATGATACTGGTAGAATTCTTCCTCCTAAATCTTAAGTAAATTTATAGCACCCTACTTCCTCCACTGGAGAAGCTTCCTGGTGCTGAACCACAAACTAGACCAAAGACATTCAAATCAATTTTGAAGTCTTGCTTAACCAGAAGAGTTGAAACATCAAAAGGTGTAATCATAAATGAATCAAACATCTCCTCAGCTCCTACTAAGGGAAATAAAAATGTTTCAACTTCCAAAAAACACCTAGCTACAACTAGAAAACTGAAGGATGTTAAAATTGAAGATGACATTCCTATGTTAGTTGTAATGAAAGAACTAAAAGATCTTAAATTACAAATTAGTAAAAGTCAGTCATCAAATTCTAACAACTAAAAACATCAACAAGTCCTTAAAACTCACTTTAAACAAAATTCAAATAATGTTTAAAAAACCTTGTGAGCTTTGTGGATACAACAATCATCTTTCTAAAAATTGTTATAATGTCTTGTACTGTAAGAAATGTGATAGAACTGATCACATAACTTGTGATCATGCTGAATATATAAGCAACATGAACATGGTCCAGCATCTCAACACTCAAGGTGAATCTTTATCAAGATCTAATCATTCAGACCACAAAAATCCTTCCCATCGTGTAAACATTGTGGCTTCAATGATCATCTATCTAATGATTACATGTGAAATCTATGGAAGTTATGGCCATGGCACAAAGGGTCATAATCGCATCATTTCCCTTAGAAGAGGAATCAAACCTAGAAACCCTCAACCAGTTATAAAGTGTTGTGAAACTTGAAGAAGCACAGTTCATACTACAACTGATCACAATGACATTGAGTGGTTTAGAAGAGGTGAAATACTTCTGGCTAACAAAGCTGAATCTATAAATGCTTCTAGATCTAAGATTCCTACCAAGAGGTAGGTCATTAAGAAAAACTAACCCTTTAACTTATTTATGCAATGTAACATCAGGAAGCCTATCTCGTACGTAAAAGTGGATGCTCAAGGCATATGACTGGTGTCAAAATTTATATGCACAAATATGTGGAACAACCAAGAGCTAAGGTGGTGTTTGGAGATGACTCTACATGCATCACTAAAGGATATGGTTCAATTAAATGTAATGGTATAGTTTTTATTAAAGTGGCATTTGTAAATGGTCTTAAGTATAATCTTTTAAGCATAAGTCAATTGTGTGATGCCAAATACATTTTTTAGTTTGTTGAAAAAGGAGGGACTATTTTTAATTCCAATAAAGAAGATGTGATGGTTTCTCCAAGTGTAAGAGTTGTATATGTCCTTGACATGTCTTCTTCAGCTTAAGAATCTTGCTTTATTTCTAGAGCATCTAAAAGTTTAAACTGGCTCTGGCATAAAAGGCTTTCACACTTAAACTTCAAAACAATCAATCAATTAGCCAAACAAAACCTTGTCATAGGTCTCCCTTCTCTTGTCTATTCCAAAGACAAACCATGCTCATCATGTGAAAAGGGCTAACATCATAGGGCCAGTTTCAATACCAAGCAAATCTCCTCAATCAAAAAATGTCTTCATCTTCTTCACATTGATTTATTTGGTCCTGTATCTCCAAGGTCTATTAACCATGAAAAGTATACCCATGTCATTATTGATGAGTACTCAAGGTACACTTAGGTATACTTCTTGAAAAAGAAAAGTCATGCACCTAAAACTATCATGTCATTCATCAAAAAAGTTGAAAATCAAAATGACACTCATGTCAAATAACTCAGAATTGATAATGGTACTAAATTCAGAAATAACATTCTTGTCAACTTGTGTGATGAAAGAGGAATCTCTCAAAATTTCTCATTTCCTTACACACCTGAACAAAATGGTGTTGCTGAAAGGAGAAATAGAAATCTCATAGAAGCTGGAAGAACAATGCTGGCTGGATCTATCTTTTCCAAACATTACTGGACTGAAGCTATAATTGTTGCATGCTACACTCAAAACAGGTCTATTATTGTTAAAATACATCTCAAAACTCCCCATGAACTCTTTCGTGGGGGACTTCCAAATATCAGTTTCCTTCATGTGTTTAGATGTCCAACTTACATCCATAATCATAAAGATTATTTAGGGAATCTTGATGAAAAAGCTAACAATGGTTACTTTCTTGGTTACTCTCTTGTATCCAAAGCCTTCAGAGTCTTCAACACTAGAAGACAACAAATTGAAGAAACCTTCCACATCTCCTTTGATGAAAGCATTGAAGCCATCAGGTTTTCTAAACCATCAGTTGAAGACATTACTATTGCTGAATCTGAAAGATATCCACCTGATGAATATCTTCATCACTTTGAACCTTCTCAAAGGAATCAAGTTGATAGTAATGTTGTTTAGTTCATTGAACCCTGTGATGAACGTGAACCAAGTGTCACTGAAGCTATTGCTTCCTCTAATCAAAATGATCAACATGTTCAAAATGTTGAAGTCTTAAATGATGATCAAACTGAAAATCCAAATCATACCAATGATGAAATTATCATTAACAACCTCATAAACACTGAAAAGGATCAGTTCACCAAACCCTTATCCTCTACAAATGAGTATTCTTTAGTTACAAATACAGTTTCATACTTCCATCACATATTCCAACTGAAACACCTATTGTCACCCCATTATTGGTCACTCTAGCTCCTCAAGAAAAATGGTTTAGAGACAAACACATTGAGCTTGTTAATATTGTTGTAATCTAGGAGCTAGAATGCTGACAAGGTAAATGGCTAAGAATCTTAGTGCTGCTTCAGTAGGTGAATGTTTCTTTGCAGACTTTCTATCTGAAGAGGGCACAAAAATGTCTCTACAGCACTTAAGCATCTAGGATGGGTTGATGACATGCAAGAGGAGCTATATCAACTTGCCAGAAACAAAGTCTAGAAACTTGTTCCTCTACCTTATGGTAAATACATAATTGGCTCTAAATTGATTTACAAAAACAAATGGGATAAAACTGGAGCTGTCATCAAAAACAAAGCCAGACTTGTGACTTAAGGCTATAGGTAAGAAAAAGGAATAGATTATGATGAGACATTTGCTCTAATTTCAAGACATGAAGCAATCAAAATCTTTCTTACCTTTGCCACATGGATGTTAAAATCTAATTTCAAGACATGAGACAGTTTATCAAATGGATGTTAAAAGGTCATTCCTAAATGGAAAACTGAAAGAAGAAGTTTATGTTCAACAACCTCCAGGTTTTAAGAGTAGTGAATTTTCAAACCATGTTTGCAAACTGGACAAAGCCCTTTATGGAATGAAACAAGCTCCAAAAGCATGGTATGAAACTCTCTTTACCTTCCATACTGTAAATATGTTTGTAGAAGGAAAGATAGAAAACGCACTATTTGTATACAAGTCCAAAACTAATGTTATACTTGTTTAAGTGTATGTTGATTATATAATATTAGGGTCAACCAACCAAAAGCTATGCAAAATATATGAGGTGACCATGATAGGTGAACTCACCTATTTCTTTATATTTCATATTAAACAATTTGAAATAGGAATTTTTATCAATCGAGAAAAATATGTCAAGGATTTGCTAAAGAAATATTACATCAATTGTTCTTCTGTGAAAACTCCAATGGTACCCCCTAACAACTTAGGACTTGATCTAAATGGAAAAGCTGTAAATGAGACTCAACATAGAGGTATAATTGGTTTACTTATGTACTTGACTGCAAATAGACTTGACATTCAATTCTCAACTTGTCTTTATGCAAGATATAAAGCAAATCCTAAGGAATCTCACCTCATTGCTGTAAAGAGAATTTTCAAGTACCTAAAAGATACTCCTAATCTTGGTATTTGGTAACCAAAATGTTCAGGTTTTGACCTAAAAGAATACTCAAACTCTGACTATGCTAGGTGCAACATGGACAAAAAAGCATTTCAGGTGCTTGTCAGTTGCTAGGAGGCAAATTTATGTGCTGGAGTGCTAAGAAATAGTAATATGTGGCTATGTCATCTACTGAAGCTGAATATGTAGTTGTTGTTGGATGTTGTGCCAATATACTTTGGATGAAGAGTCATCTCAGTGACTATGACACTTTAATCAAAAAAATTTAACTTCTAAATGGAAGGTATCAAATTTTAAAAAAAAATTAGAAACAAAACCTCTCAACATCACAACATAAAACATCACAACTCACTTTTCACAAAAACATACAGTTCATAATATCACAATCTCTCTCAACTCATAACACACACATAATCATCAAACTCACAAAACCCTAAAAACAAAACAATGCCAGAACCAAAAATAACGCAACAATAACCACAAACACCGCCACCCAACCCAGCATAAACATCATCAAAGTCATCAGGAACACTAATTAATTTTGATCTTGCATCCTAAGTGACCTTTGAACCCTCTCAAATCGCCATCAACACTAACAATAAAGTTGCAAACCTTTATCCCATACATAAAAATGCAGAATACTTCAAAAATGAATCTGATTTCATACCCAAATGTTGCCTTCACAAAACCTTTACTGTCTCACCTTTACATTAATATCTTGAATACCTTACATAATTTTGGTACACTGCGAAGTTAACAACAAAACTAAGAAGGTTTGGTTATCACTTCCATCTGGTGCAAAAAAAAGAGAAGTTGGTCTTATTTCATCTAGAAAGGCCATTGGTGCTAATTATCTCCCATTTTTAAAAGACTATGTGGAACCACCTACTTAATTTATTGCTAAATAGTTTTTTTCAAGAGATTGGGTATAGTGAATCTATTAAAGCAACTGGCACTCTTAGAAATAGATTTCTTCCACCTAAGTGGCGGTTGTTAATAACCCATATCATACAATGTTGGTATGATCAAATCACTACAAAAGATGCAATGATTCTTTATTGTTTGGCTAATGGGGTAAGGACTAATTTTGCTAAACTGATCTGGGATGGCCTTCTTTCTAAGTTACAAAAGAAACAAAGAGAAAAAGTTTTAAACTACTCAAGGTTTATCTCACTCTTGCTGGAGCACAAAATGAAGGAAACTTATGAAAATTCTAAAGCAATAATCCTCCCCACTCTAATCTTCAGTGTCAACAACTAGACACTGAAGAAAGACCAACCTGAAAGACCTCCCTTCCTTCCTTACATGATGGCCATTTGCCCAGCTGATGGGCTTGAAGAATTTCAAGCTCCTAAATCCACTCTCTAAACTGAAGAGTCGGTCACTAAAGGTGCAAAGCCTAGAGCTAAAACTGGATGAAGAAAGAGGATTCACAAGCACAACAAATACTTTTCGTCTAAACTAGAGGCACCAATCTTTGGTCCTCTCTCAAAATATCTGAGAAGTCCATAACAGCCAAGGATAAGAACCCAAGCCAGCCAATGGCCAAACTTTTATATGGGCCACTAGTAAAGTAAGAGTCGACCCTTAGCTTATTAGAGTCGTGTCAGCATCTTCAACTAAACCTATTTTTGCAGCTTCTACTCTTATGTACTCTGAGTCTGCATCAGGGAGGGATACTTTAGTAACTTTCACAGCTGAAGCTGACCTCAAAATATCTGATCCTAAGCATTCTTTGCCTCCAAAACAAGGTACTGATAAAGAAACCATAAACTTATCATATGATCATTTTATTGCAGGCACTAATCCAAGTGTTCTTGTAGACAAAACCAAATGTGCCAGAGATAGTTGGAAACTGCCCATACTGAAACAAAAACTAAAAAAGAACCAGCAACGGAACACATGTTTGAATCTGACACTAAAGATGATGCATAAGTTTCATCCGATAATGAAGAGATCAAAATGGAAGATTTAATAGAACTTGTGCAAAAGACAGTTAGGCTCTATGGAATTGGACTCCCCTAAAAATGATCAGCCAATTCAAGTGTCCAGTGAAGATGAGGCTGATTTGAACAAAGAAACTGAAGAAACTTCAGTTCCCCAGTCACCTCATCCATATCAAAGGAAAATTCATATTAAGGAGCTTACCAGCCAAGTTTCTCTTCTTTAGTCCTAAAAGACAAAACTTAAAGATGAAAAGGAAACTGCTGAAGCTGAAGCTGCCTACCTGAACGCACAACATTCATATCTTAATGTTCAAAAGCTCACCAAGCTTCGGGTAACTTCCCTTCAACATGAACTTGTGAAATTGGTTAAGAGTAGTGATCTAGGTCAACTTATTCATGTTGAACTTAAACTACTCCGCATAAAGATGAATGAGTTAACTGAGTTTGTCAATGCCTTGAAGAAATATGTACAAAACTTACACGTGGATTTTCCATCTGATATCTTGGAAATTCCCAACTAGCTGAATGAATTTACCAAGGCACTATCTATTCTTACCACTAAGGTTGAAAAGCTGGAATGATTCAAACTAGAAATCCTAGCTGATTTGATTGTTTTTCCTGGTCGCATGTCTACTATCACTTCTCAAATTACAAAGGTAAAGCACCTGGATGCCATTCCAGATATCATGAATAGAGTTTCTATCTTTTTGGATAGGTTTGCTGATGTAATCTCATCAGCATCATAAAAAGCTGAAAAATCAAGTGTTCCTTTCAGCAGGCCAAGCTGATACTCACCTTGCTAAGGGGATGAAGAACACCAATTCCAAAGAAGATAAGCAAATGATGTTGCAAACCTAAACAAACAACCAATCACTGAAGAACCCCTCACTGAACCAACAACAATAATAACTGAATCAATCATTCCAACAACAACTCCCACATTCAATCACCATTTATCACAAGTCCTCAAAAGACCACCCCTCAAACTGAGGGGGAGCAACAGAAAGACAAAGGGAAGAAATCAATGTCTCAAGAAGATATGGTTGTTGATGGAGAAGAGACTGATAGTGATTTTGATGATGAAATTAGACCTCCAGACACTTTGGAATATACATCAAAGCCTAGGCCTATCAAGAAATTCACCTACGTTACTAAGTCTGGTAAAATGCATCAAATGACTAAAGAAGAGATCAAAAACCAAAAAGGAATTAAAGAACTTGCCAAAGTTGAAGCAGTCAGGTCTGAAAAGGAAAGTGGAAAATAGTTCTTGATTAGAGCTCTTGGTCAAGATGTGGTTGAAAAGTTTTACAAAGACATAGTGAAGTATGACAAGTATTGCCTTAAGATGCTGAACAGAAGGGCCAAAGGTAAGATCATAAACTGTGATGTTCTCACTAGAGGTGATAACATCAAATATTTGATACTTTTTGGTGTCAAAATCCCTACGTAATTGCTTGTAATTGTCGCTTATTTTCCTTGATAATGATACTTAATTGCCTTTTATGTTAATTTCAAGATATACAAGCATTCAAACGTTTTTGCATGCAAAATGGACAAAAGGAGCCACTTAACAAAGATTACGTTGTAAACACGTCGATAAGGTTGCGGTGTAAAACCTGATGAGTCATATTTACAGCGTAAAAATTACACGTCGATATTGCTACAGTTGCTGAGTCAGCATTGCTTCATGAATTTAATTACGCCGCAACACTATTTTAGCCTATGAAATGGAAGTCTTCAGCAGTAAGGTTACGGCGTAACCACACACATACATTACGCTATAAAAAATTCAAAGTCTATAAAATGAATGAGTTTCAGCTCATTTGAAATATCTCCATTCCCACAGCCTATACAAGGGTTTGGAGAAAAAGACTTTTCGCAAACGCTAGCGAGAGAAGGAAGGATGAAGGAGGCATGTAACGTGTGACAAATCTAGTTTTAGGAATTGTAGCATTTCACAATGTTTCCTACATTTTCCTAGATCTAAACATGGTGTAATTCTCCTTAATATCATTATTGTTCTATTTTCATTTGGTTTCTCCACTTCTCTTGTTATTATTATCATAGTCTGTATTAAGCTTTGGTTTCAGGATCTCAATATTGGTTTTGAATTAAGGTTGCGAGAACTCTGAGTGTAAAGATACCCTCTTCACTCAGTTGTGCTCAATTCTCCAATTATAGTACCCATATACGTTGGTGGTTTGACTTTAACCCATAAAGGCTTTCCTTTAATCTTAAGATTGAAATTCAGCATTTTTGTGCCATCAGCACCCGTTTGATTGTAGTTTAATTCCAACCCCTTGCTAAAGGATCTAGCTATGATATTAGGCGTGATACATATTTGAGTCACAGTTTTCCTAACATCAAGCCACAAGAGAAATCAATCACTGTGAACTAGGAATAGGTTAGTTCCCCTCGCAGGTCCATTTCACCTAGGGATTATAGGCTAAAACAAGGATGTCTGTCTTAATTTAGTGTTACCTCAGATTATTATAATATTAAATTGCACCAAGAGGGAGGTCGACAATCATTTGAGGTAATTCAGTAATTGTGTACCTTCTATCCTAGTATTTCCTTCTTTACTGTGAATTCACAAATTATTCAATATCTTTCTCTCTTTCTTTTGGTCTTATTTCATTAATAAACTACTCTTGGGACTACCTCGAATTTACCAACTCTACACTACTCACGACCGGGTTCTCTGCCCTTTAGTGCATTTATAAAGGTAAAACGAGTTTTATAAATTTAAAACTTGGTAAATTAATATTTAAAACAAAATACGCATCAAATTTTTGGCGCCGCTGCCAGGGAGTAGTTTTATTTGATGAATTAAGAACTAATAATGTTTCTAATCATTTTGTCCGAGTGAATGTCACAGGATACAGGTACAAGGACAAGCTTTCTACTAATGGACGGGGAACTTTTATCTTCCGCAATGGAACAACGTAACCGTGAATGATTCGAACTTAACGACTCATTAAATAAACAAAAGTGCTAGTCAGGAGACAACCCGAAAGGTTTTTCCTTTAAATTTCTGCAAGATTATAGCAATAATATTTTCTTGGTCAGACAAGTTGTCATTTTCTTTGAAATAATATTTAAAACTCACTTACGCCATAACCGAGGCCGAGGGTTACGGCGTAATAGTCATTTATATGGTATTTTTGAAACGGTTTAAAAATACTTTACGGCGTAACAGATCCGATCATGTTACGCCGTAAACTTTTCCTGGGGTATAAAAAGAAAGTGGTTACGGCGTTAGGCAGTGTCTTCACCACTTTTACCCTAAAAAATTCATAGTAAAATCGTGTTCTTACTGTCCCTAATCGATCCAACATGGCAGGTAAATATTTTTCCATCTATTCCTTATATTTAATCTTGCTACAATTTTATCTGTCTTGTTTAATTTTTCTATCTACAATTGGATTGATTGATTATTACATTCTTAACATTGTGTATGATTCCCTGTCTGAATTAACCATTAATAATCGTTAATCATATCATCATAATAGGATATAATTTCATTGAAAATACACATTGATCAATTTATGAGGATGTTAATTTGAGGACATAAGTTTGATACTGCTTCTAAAATATAAACTTGGTTTTAACTGTTTAAAATGGGAGATTTGTGGCTATGGATAATCTGTAAGAAGTGTTTGGGAATATACACAAGCAGTGTTTATGCCGTAATCATTGTTATAATTATGGCGTAAAAGAATGTGTTACGGCGTAACTCATCCTATGGTTACGACGTAATGTCCCCCTGATCTCTTTATTTTAGGAGTATCTCGATACCATTTCACCATATAACTTTTGAGTTTACATCTCAGGTGAATGGTTGAAGTTTAACAACCGTGAATTCTCAGCTGATAGCCGAAAAGAGTTCAGCAAAAGACACTCGGAAATTTCAATAAAGGAAATAAAGAGACACGAAGCTCTTAACATTGATAAATTTGGTGCTCTTCACGAAGGGGTAGCTCTCTAGAATCTTAATTAGTTCTGTCATGTTAGCTATATGGAGGAAGATAGGAATTTTACTTCTCAATCATGGTACAGGTTGTTAGGATTCATAAGCTGGTAGTCAGGAAGTATATTATAGAGTTCCTATCAAGTTTTACCTTTAGGGATCATATCGTGGATTTGGACAATGTCGACACTATTGTTTTTTAGTTAGTAGGGGTTAAAAGAAGTATGACTATGAGACAGTTTATGAGACAGTTTATTTTAGCCTTAGGATTGTACACACCCGAGGAGATGGGCAATGTCTTGTTTGAGCCATTTCGTGAATCATGCTTTAGAAACAAGCCTAACAACTACAACCCCGCTGAGTACTTCATTGGCATTTCTACTCATAATCACTATGATACCCGACACCTCCATCCTACACCTCAATTCGAAGCCTCATTCGTCGTTTGGCATATCAATTGCTTACCTTGTCTGTTGCAGGTAGGCACAATGGTAAGGAAAAAGTCACTCTAGATGACTTGTTTTTGTTGCACAGTATGGATGGAGGAGTAAGGGTAGATGTTCCTTGGCATGTAGGTAAATTTTTCATTGATAAAGCAAAGGGGTACAAAAAGAAGAGTCTGATTGTGGGAGCACATTTGATTGGGAGGATTGCTAGGTCGTATGGATTGATAACTCAAGGGTCTTTGAGGAGTGCTACTTTACGACTTGAGACTTCACTATTGAATGTGGCTAAGCTGGTTGATTTAGGTATTTGCAGGTATAATGGACTGGGATATGGTGAGTTGGTTGATGATATCCCAGATAATGATGAGGATGAGGGTGCTGTCGATGCTGGCGATGATGATGCAGAGGGTGTTAGATGCCGTCCAAATATGAGCTTCACCAACAGGCTCAGAGCAATGGATGAAAGACTGGGTGAAATAGAGACTGATATCTATAGACTAGGGAGAAACGTTGATGATCTTACATACATTGTTTTTGGGATGTCCGAGTGGTATGTGCTTAATTACACATACCTTTTACCTTTAAAAATGAGCTAAAATAACCAAAAACGGACTTAAAATGCCAAATATACGCTTGTTTTGCTAATTGTATTATGCAGGAACGGATAACTAAGAAAAGGACGAAAAACGAAGCCAAAACGACAAAACCGAACATGGAATGGAAAAGACTGTAAAAGACAAAGCCAAATCGAAGCCGAAAAGTCAATCAAGTCAAAAAAGTCAACAGAAAAGTCAACTGGTCAAAGTCAAAGTCAACACCGACATGGTCAAATCAAAAGAAAGTCAAAGAAGAAAAAAATATAACTATAGGGACTGAAATTGCAAATTCCCTAAGTTATATTTACACAAGAAAAGAGAGAAAGAAAGAGAAGGGCAGAAACTGCCAAGTTGTCAAAGTTATACCCCAAGGGGCAATTCTGCCAACTCTCCTAACTTATAGCCATAAGGACGAGTGATGCAATTGTTGTTATAACTCTTGGGGACTTAATTTGCCAAGTCCCCAAAAGTTATAACAACACAAGGACGTACGATGCAATGATATATATGTCTTTGAGGGATCTAACTTGTCCAACCCACAAACTTTCCCCCCAAGCGTTTTGAAACACTGTATATCTTCCCAAGTGGTTCCCGCCTAATCTCACAACCCCAAAACCTGTCGTTTTTGTTGACTTCCCACAAAATCCAAAAACCTCACTATCCTCAGCCCCACACCCCCACATGGATTGCCATGTTGGCAATCCAAACCCACACAAAAAACAATCAATGGTTGAGATTAATTCGTCGGTTTTGATGATCCGAACAAGCTCCAAGGTAAAATAGAGGAGGATTGAGTTGTTGTCTCAGCAAAACAAACCACAACAAGAACAAGGAAGAGAGCTGCCTATAAAAAGAAGTGAAGATAAAAGTGAAAGGGAGAGTTTTTTTTAGTTTTGTAATTTTCCTTATTTTTTTAAGTTTTTCAAATTCAGCTTTAATTCACTTGTACTTTGTATCTTTTATCTTTATTACCATTTTATGTATTAATTCATCTCTTAAGTTTCATTGTATTTACCTTTCAACATTAAGCCGTGTTTAACATATTAAGTCATCATAAGTCATTGAAAGCTTATACTTATTAATAGCTCAATTTCAGTCAAAAAACTGTTCAAAAGTCTTCCATTACTAGTTTAGTTTATTTTACATCAGACATGATCACTTGAGTCCAGTTTAATCAAGTTGGAAGCTATTTGGAAGAATAAGCTAATTTTAGCTTATTGAGCTTTTAAGCTCAAGGTTTAGAGCAAGGTGCCACTTAGTTGTATGCTTTTAAGCCACTCACTCAACAAGAGTGGCTTGTGACTGAGTCTACAAAAAAAACCAAGGTTTCATTTCTCAAATTTCATTTTAGCTTAATTTTAGCTTAATTTTAGCTTAAAACATTTGCTTATTGACTTTCCATTCCTGTTTAAATCTTTTCAAACATATTTAGTTTAGGCTTGTTATTAGTGTTTTAAGTTTTTCATTAGATAAAATTCGTGAATCTCAGTTTATCTTTAAAAACAAAAAAAAAAAAAAAAAATAAAAAAACAAATGTCATTTAGATTTAGAAGCTAGGAGAGAAAGTATCTAATTTTTCTAAATAAGCTGTAAGTTTTAGTGTCAAATTAGTTTTAATAGGTTAGAATAAGTAAGAGTAGATATAAGTTTTTAGCTGATTTAGTGTTAAATTAGATTTTAATGCAATATTAGTTTTGACGTTATTATAATGAGGTGTTGGGTCAATCTTTATAAACGGTCAAATGGTTTTGTCTTTGGGTTATGGTCATTTAGTTAGTTTAAGCTTAAGTTTTAAGCTTATTTAAAGCTGTTTCAAAAGTTTTTAAAGTTCAAAATTGTTTTTCAAAAGATTTCTAAACCATCTTTTTAAACTGTGACTTTTAAAAAAACACCACAAGTGCTTATTTAGTTAAGCACTTGGAGTTTGAGTTTAAGTGTCAAAAAAGTCTGTTTTTGTGTGTTATAATCAAGCTGTCAAAACCTTGTGGTCTTTTGACTTTGTTGAGTCAAAAACCACCAAGGTTTTAAGTGTCAAAATTTTAATCAAAAGAAGCTTTTTCATGTCAAATTCAGCAGGTAAATGGTTTTTAAGAAGTCAACAAAAATTTGGTGCACCAGTGTTTTAGCTTAGAGTAACGCAATCTGTGTTAGTTATCTCTAATTTGAGCTTATTTGACAGCTTTTAAAAAAGCTGTCAAATAAGCCCTTTGAGTTTAGCTTAAGTCTCCCCTGGTGCAAAGGGGTGACTTTAAGCCTTCTTTTCATAGCTTTTAAGAGTGCTTAAGCCCAATTACTTGGCTTATCTTGAGAGCTTATAAGCTATTGTATAAGCCCTCTAAGTTTCAGCTTCTAGGAAGCTTTTTAGATGGCTTAATTTTAAGCTCAAACTTGCCCTTTCACTGTTTTTAGCTTAGTTTAGTGTAGGGATTGCTTATTTTTCATTTTGACTTATCCAGCTTATTTATTAAGCAAATTGTTGCTCCTATAGCTTATTTAGGATAGAATGTTAAGATGCTAGCTTATTTCCCTCTTTCCTTGCTTATTTAGAGTCCAAAGTTAGTGCATTTTAGTTTTAAGCTTTGTTTAGCTTTCTGTCTCATTAAGCCCTTTTTGCAGCTTATTAGTTTTAGCTTTTAGGCTCTTATAGCTTATCTAGGTTAGGTTTAGATAGTCCCTTTAGCTTATTTTGTCCAAGGTTTAGCTTATTCGACCACAGTGTCAAGACTTAGCTTTTTTAGCTTTAATCCCATCATGCTTCTGTGCACTTTTAAGCTTTTTTTTAAGCTTATTTAGAGCTTTTCAGCAAAAAGTTGTAGTTGACAAAGTATGTTTATGCCCCACGAGCTTACATCTTTGCTTCACAAAGTTTTCGAAAAAAAAAAGAGGGAAAGACAAGGGACCCGGGTGAGCAAGACTCGAACGGTACCCTCGATAGATCCCTTATAACACACATCATATCGCTGCGCCCTTGGGTCTTTTTCGTTAAAGACTCAAGGGCTTTAATATTTATACACGTTTTGTGCTTTTAAGCTAATAAGCTGTTACAGCTTATTTGAGGGCTTATTTATAAGCCAATTTTGTTTTTTTTTATTTTTCGTAGGATTTTTATAGTATAAAGTATTTTTTGTAAAAATTTCAGAATTTTTCGTAATCATTTAGTATTTTTTTATAATTTAATTTAGTTAAAAGTTTTAAAAATTCATAAAAAATACAAAAATTATCAAAAAAATATTTTTCTTTTTTAGAAAATTTTTATTTTGATTAGTTTGTAGGAAAAATTAACAACTTTTTTCGTAGGGTCATTTTTACAACTTTTTACTTTTTAAAGAACGGTCCGGGTGCGGGATTTTGTCTTGACTCGTTTTTGGGTCAAACGAACTCCGTTTTCGGTCTAGTCTTTTTCATTCTTCGTTATTTGTTCCCTAGAGTAGTTTAGAAGCAAAAATTTCTTCGTAGGGTTAATTTTAAAGATTTTAGGTTTTTCCCCCTTTGTTCGGGATTCGTGCTTTCGTTTTTTAGCTTAATTTCATAATTTTTAGGTTTTTCTTAAACGTTTTTGTTTATTATTGTTTAATTTAACTTCCTGCACTCTCAAATCATTTTTCTCCTTCAAACTCAAATCTTCGACTGTATCGATTCTCCAGTCCAGCCTCGTTGGGGATAAACGACCCGGGAAAATTCTATACTGCTCTCGGTATTATTGACTTTGTTTCCAGACTATTCTTACTATATATATTCTATATTTTATTATATATTATATATATTTTAAGGTGTGGTTTGGCCTCGATCACCGAGCAGTACGATCAGTTTTATGGAGAGTTCAAAAAAATGAGGATGGAGCAAGAGAGGTTCTAAACTTAGAACACTGATCACCTTTTACAGCTTCTATCCTATCACCACATTAATCACACTCGCTATGATGGAGCCCACTATTCCTATGTCCTGAACATTCCTAATTTAGGGGTGCAGCAGGGTGTGAACTTCATGTCTAGTACTTCGGTCTACTCCACTGCTCCTTCTTAATCTCCCTCTCCTAACCTATTCGAATTGTTTGGTGATGCCAATGCAGGACCTTCCACTTCTCAAAACCAAGGAAATGACATGAACGAAGAATAGTTCTTCGTTTGATTTGAACCAAGAAACAATTTGAAACAATTTACTATTTATGTCTGTAATAATTTGGATTTTTAGGATATTATCTTTACCTATCTATGTTTGCTGCCGACATTTGTGTTTTAGATTTGATGGAATTCGAGCCCAAAATGATGTTAGGGCGTAAACACATCTCTGTGTTACGCCGTAATCATTATTTTTACGATGTAATTGGGCCAGTCCAGTTACGCCGTAAAGTCTATTTGTTTTGCATGCAAGATTACTATAATTGGGTCGATCCAATTATCTTCCTTGTGCCTTTTAATTTTGAGCCGCTTGTTCAAAGAAACTACGAGGGGAGTTTTCCATTCTTATTTCTATTTTAAATATTTTATTTTCGTATAAAAGGGACTTTGTACATTTCTAGTTGGGGGGGAAGAAATAAGAATCACTTGACTAATATTTGCCTTCGATTTTCTAGTTTTATCTGGAAAATGGTGCCAATTTTAAAAATTTTGACATGTTTTTCTTACTAAACTATAATTAATCTTTGTCGAGCGCACTATAACCCTTTATTCCAATTGGTGAGATTAAGCCTAATGATTTCATTTTCATCTATTATACATAAATCCATAAAAAATATGAGTGTGCCGGTAGTATTGTAGACTTTAGAACTAGGCATGTACATCATTTCGAGACCTAATTGATTATTAGGAATAAATGGTTCGAGAAGGCAACATTTAGGAATTCACCCAAATAGCCATTATGTGTGTGTTTATCGACTAGTTACACTGACTTTTCTACCTCACGTGTTAAAAAACCTTTTGTTTCACTCATCATTAGTGCAAGATACCCCTAGATCTCCCTTGTTGAGCCAATCTATGTTTTCACCATTATTATATGTTTTGTTACACCATTTCTCCTTAGCCAACCCTGCAGTATATATTTATCCTTGTGTTGAAATTTCTAGCTACCTAAATCCATGGTTCAGGAAAATGGTTCAAAGATTGGTACGTACTTTAATGATACATCATTTTGATCATGGAAGACCCCCCGGTATCATCACTTTCAATAATATTTATCTCAAGTGGGGGGATATGTGATATGTTATATATAGGAGTATTAAAAAAAGAGAAAAGGTGGTGCAACTATAAGCTACCTAGTGATATAACTCCTGATGTTGGTTACGTGTTATAAAACCAACTAAGTAAAAAGGTGGTGCAACTATAAGCCACCTAGTAATTTTGGGAATGGTGCAACTATAAGCCATCTGAAGTATAAAGGTGGTACAACTATAACCACCTAGTGAAGAATGGGTTAGCATGCTCCGCATGATCTCATCATTAGCTAACCTATATTGATAATATGATCAGATTTTCGCACTCGAAAACTTGGACTATGGATGGAAAGTAGGTGGCTATGGATTCCTTAGATTATATATGACTATTTGTTTTGTGTTTCTATCTTAACACCAATTAAATGTGTACCCCATGTCTATCCTAACCCTTTATATTACCCAATAAACCTATGTTATGTCACCCATGTTGCCTTTAAGAATTGATTAGACTCTAACTCTAACTGGTGCAGATTTATGTACTTCCCAAGCTTAAGATAAAATACATGCTATGACTGTGCAGCTGAGCGATCACCCCGAAAATGAACACCTAGACTAGTTAAGAGTTGAGTGAATTTTGATCCCCTTTTCGTGAGGTGTTCGGCTTTGATGTTTCTAGCATAAGTCTTTTATAAATTCATTCTTTGAGTTAAATTAGAGAAATCTTTTTATAAACTATTCTAACAGGTCTAATTAAGGGCAAACAGAAGTCAAGTGGGGGGATGATTGGTAGTTTTATATACGCTGTAAAATATACTAATAATATTTCTAAAGAGCAATTAAGAACTTTCCTAAAGTCTCCCTTAAGAAAAGCTCACTCTAAAAGATATATATAATATATAATACGTATATTTAACCGGGAAGAATGATCACCCGGGTCGTTTCCCCAACGACTTATGAAATTGAAACCTAGCTTTAGCTTGGATTATGATTTGAATGAGAGAAAAGATATTTTTGAGTATCTATAACTAACAATTAAAATGAACAATTAAAAAGCAATTAAACACTTAAATAATTAACGGGAAACAAATAAAACGCGACGAATAAGCAAGAAAGACAAAATTAAACTTTAAAAAATGCAAACTAAATTTCTAAACCTCAAATAGGACAAAAGAAAATTTTAGGAAAAAAGAAATTTTTTTTTTATTATTTTTGAATTTATTATGAATTAAAAACTAATTTAATCTAATTAAATCCTAAAAATAGCAAATTAAGTCCTAAAAATTAAGAAAAATGATTTTTAAACTTAGAAAAGTCTAAAATAACATAAAAACTCAGAAAACTATTTTTAACTATTTTTAAAATTAAAATCCTATTTTTAAAATTAAAATTAAAAGCTTAAAAATGAAAATAAAAATCTAAAAGTGTTGAAAATGATTTTTCTGAATGTAAACCTACAAGTACTTTTTATAAAACTAAAAACTATTTTTTTGAATTTTTATAAAACTTTTTTCTATTTTTTATGATTTTTCAAAAATTAAATCCTTAGAAAAATGATTAAAAATAATATACTAAATGGAAAAATGTGAAAAATTCAGGGAAAATCCTAAATGCAACAAAGTTCAAAGGAAAAATAAGAAAACTTACCCAGCTTATCTAATAAGCTGGATAATTAAGCTTATATGCTACGGCTTATTATTGAAAGAGGAAAGGTAAAACGTGTACAAGTATTTAATGAAAGGAAAAGATGATGGATGAGCTATTGAAGCAAAGTGTTAAGGCGTGTGTGTTGTGTGCAAGAGGTCGTGGGTTCGAGATTGGCAGACACCCCTTTTTGTATTTTTTTTAATTTTTTTTTCAAAACAAACAGCTAAAACTGAAAGAGCACATGATTATAAGCAACTTTAATAAAAACCATATAGGCTGAAACTTATTTTTAAGCTCACAAAAAGCTGATTACAGAAAGTATGGTTTTAAGCTCTTAAAACCTTATTTATACTAAAACACTAGCACAAGCTTTAATATAAGCTCATTTTGAAAACCAAAAGATGTTCTAAGCAGCTTATGATGAGCTTAATTTAGAAATGAGTAGTTACTTCAGCTACTAACACTCTACACTATCTGAAATTAATGATTAAACCTGCAAACTTAAATTTTAACTCAAAAAACACAAAATCAAATTAAGCTAAAAAAACTCATTAAGCTAAACTAAACTTTAAACTCTTAAAAAATTATCTATCTACTTATTAACTACTAATTTAGATCATAAGAACAAACACCTTAAGCTAGAAATCAAAACTTAAAAAGCTACTTAAACTACCTACTGTTTTTGGCTTTTTTGGCTTTTTGAAATCTTTTAAGAGCAAATGTACCTAAGGAAATAAGCTTGGAAATGAAAATTGAGGCTTAATCTATACTAAGCTATGACTACACTTTAAGCAACTTGAATTTTAAAACCTATAGCCTACATTTACTAACCTAAGATTGATCCAAAAGACACTGCAGTTTAAGACTGCAGTGTGCTATCTAGTGAAAATGGCAAAAGGCCAAAACTCAATTTCAGTCTTCCTTGAGGGAAGACCTGCACACTACACACTCTATTGAGTGTGCTTGAGTAAACTACAAACACAAATTAAGCCTAAAAGGCTTGATTCAAATTTTAGCAATCAAAGCAAAGGGAGAAATCTCCCCTGGTGCAGACACATACAAAATAAGCCCTAACTTTTTTATTTTTGAAAACTAATCCTCAAATTCTTTTTAAAACTTGCTCAAATATAATACTCTAACTATCCAAAGAGAAACTACCAACTAGTGTTGACTTTTAGAGGTCAAACAAGCTAAATCCAAACACTCCTTTATAAAATAACAGACTTGATAAAAGCTAATCAAATTGAAATCCAATGAACACAATCATACTACCAGATATCAAACAGCTTTAAATAACCTTAATTAACATAGATTAACAATCAAAACAGCTAACATGAAGATCTAATTAACTATGCTAACTATTTTTTTGTTTTTTATGGTTTTTAAGGACAAGTTATGAAATACTAAAATCTAAACTAAATTAACTAAAAACAAATATGAGAACTTGATTAATGATCAAAATGAAACACAAATAAGTAACAATATAAGCAGATAAGCAAAGCTAATTAAGCAATTAAGTAAATATTAAGCTAGAATTTAAATGACAAGGAATTTAAAAGAGAACTCACAATTGCTTCAGCAAAACAGAAGCATAAACTCAAATTAGCAGCTACTAGCTCTAGCTAAAGTCCATGTGAGCCCTTCCATGTCTGGCTCACCTTCCAAAAGTTTAAGTCCAATAAGCAAAGGTAATTAAAGCTAATTTTAAAGTTTAGATATGAAGCAAAGGTTAATATGAGCTCAATTGCAAGCTTATAGACTTGCAAGAGCTTAATGAAAGCTTGTAGGACAGTAGTATAAGAATTGGAAGAGGTTAAGAGCTTATGACTTAAAATCAGCTTATGATAACTAGAAATTAAGATTTTATTAAAATTGAAAGAGGATTACAATGCTTAGAAACTGAAGGTTACATAATACTTAAAAGGAAAATTACATTTGAAAGGTAAATTTGCATAAGCTAAAAGTAAAATTAAGCTAAAATTTAAAGCTAACTAACTAACTAACTCCCTCCGTGTGTGTGTGATATGAGTGCCTATTTATAGCCATCCAGGGAAGCTTCTAGGCTGCCTTGCATCACACGCTCCTTTCAATCATCACCATCCATTTCTTCAATCATTTGGTAGTGATTTTAAGCCGTTGGATCTCTCCTTGGGATCACACGGATTGCCAGCGTGGCAATCCGTTGTGAGGCCTTGTATTTGTTGTGTAAGAGTACTTAGTGCAAAATCCAGCTTCTCTTGTGCTTCTTGTCATAGCCACGTGTAATTCCTTGATTATTTTGGCTAATAAGAGCTTTGATTTGACAAATTTATCCCTGCCATAGTGTTTATGACCACTTGAATTACCTATTTAAACCCTTAATTGAGAAAACCCCTTTATTTTACCCTGAGTGGTGAATTGGGAAGATAATGAATAGTGAAATGAGTTTGGCGCCTTTTTTAAACTGTAAAAGGGTAAAACAGATTTATATCTTTTGGGTAATTGCACTTTCAGTCCTTGTGGTTGGTTAATAAAGGTGTAGTGTTTAATTTCTTTCATAATTGGCAACTTCAGTCCCTGTGGTTTATTAAAATGGGTAATGGGCTAAGGGTAATGGGCTTTTGGTTATGGGCTTGGTATCCGGGTAAGGTTTTTAAGGGTTTAGGGGCCCATTTAGGTACAAGGACCATTTGTGTAACATTTGAAACTTGGAGGGACTGAAATGAAACATTTGGGATTTGTCCTTTTGTGAGTTGACTTTTCTTTGCTAAGGTTTGACCATTTGACTGAAGCTTGACTTTTTCTGGCTTTGGCTTTGAATCTTTGGCTTCTCTTGTGCTCTTCTGATTTCCGTGTTCGTGTTTGCCCGTTTTTGACGGTTTTCTTGTGATATTTGTCTTATCCGTACCTGCACACACAAAACACAAAAACAAGTATATTTTTGCCATTTTTAGTCTGTTTTGGGTTTAATTGGGCTATTTTAGGTATAAACGGATATGTGTATTTCACACTTATCAGGGGATATTTGATAACATCAAATATTTGATACTTTTTGGTGTCAAAATCCCTGCGTAATTGCTTGTAATTGTCGCTTATTTGCCTTAATAATGGTACTTAATTGCTTTTTATGTTAATTTTAGGATATACAAGCATTCGAACGTTTTTGCATGCAAAATGGACAAAAGGAGCCATTTAACGAAGATTACACCGTAACCACGTCGATAAGGTTACGACGTAAAACCTGATGAGTCATATTGATGGCGTAAACATTACACATCGATATTGCTACAGTTGCTGAGTCAGCATTACACCGTAATCTATGAATTTGATTATGCTGCAACACTATTTTAGACTATGAAATGGAAGTCTTTGTTAGAAAGGTTATGGCGTAACCACACGCATACATTACGCTGTAACCAATTCAAAGTCTATAAAAGGAACGAGTTTCAGCTCATTTGAGATATCTTCATTCCTACAGCCTATACAAGGGTTTGGAGAAAAACACTTTCAACAAATACTAGCGAGAGAAGGAAGGATGAAGGAGCCATGTAACGTGTCACAAATATATTTTTAGGAATTGTAGCATTTCACAATGTTTCCTACATTTTCCTAGATCTAAACATGGTGTAATTCTCCTTAATATCATTATTGTTTTATTTTCATTTGGTTTCTCCACTTCTCTTGTTATTATTATCATAGTCTGTATTAAGCTTTCATTTTAGGATCTCAATATTCGTTTTGAATTAAGGTTGCACGAACTCTGAGTGTAATACCCTCTTCACTCAGGTGTGCTTAATTCTCCAATTGTAGTACCCATATACGTTCGTGGTTTGACTTTAACGCAGTATTTCCTTCTTTATTGTGAACTAGGAATAGGTCAATTCCTCTCGCGGGTTCATTCTACCTAGGGATCATAGGCTAAAACAAGGATGTCTGTCTTCATTTAGCATTACCTCATATTATTATAATAGTAAATTGCACCAAGAGGGAAGTCGAGAATCATTTGAGGTAATTCAGTAATGGTGTACCTTCTATCCTAGTATTTCCTTCTTTATTGTGAGTTCACAAATTATTCGATATCTTTCTCTCTTTCTTTTGGTCTTATTTCATTAATAAACTACTCTTAATACAGTAATGGTGTACCTTCTATCCTAGTATTTCGTTCTTTAATGTGAGTTCACAAATTATTCGATATCTTTCTCTCTTTGTTTTGGTCTTATTTTATTAATAAACTACTCTTAAGACGACCTCGGATTTACCAATTCTACACTACTCACGACCGGGTTCTCTGCCCGTTAGTGCGTTTGTAAAGGTAAAACGAGTTTTATAAATTTAAAACAGGGTAAATAAATATTTAAAACAAAATACGCATGAAGAGGAAAGGGTCCTATCAATCTCAAGGTATACAGAGATGATGACACAACTGAATTCATCTACAACTTCAAAATCAGTGGCTTACATGTGTGTGAATGGAAAGAGGTTCTTGATGCTTATCAGCTGGTTGGAATATCATTTATACTTAAAAGAGGAAAAAGATTGATGATATCAACAAAATAGCTGAAGAACTAGAGCTGGATCATATTCGTCCTTTATGAGAACAAGATCCATTCATCAAACTAAACATGATTGCCAAACGAAAGAGGATGAGTATGGATGATTTACATGATTACTTCAATTCTACCAAACGATACAAGTAATCAGTTTATATAATGACCATCCAGTTGGGACTGTGTTGAATGAACCATCACTGGGAATGATTCTCTTCAATGCTCAACACAAACAAGATTTCATTAGCATTAGTGAGTGTAGAGAGCTGAACAATGACATGATGTATAATGTACAAGAGATCTTATACAGACTTGTCACACCCCCAAAATGTCATTGCGAAAGGTAACACGGGGCATGACATTCATAGCACAAAGTCACGAGTTATATCGAACAACCTCTATATGAGTCATTTGAAATATATACGTTCGATTGAATAAATAAGGTTTAATAATGACATGTTTCCAGAAGTCCACAAAATATAAAGAAATTTAGGTCTACAATCGAATGTCAAAGTTATGCAATAAATCTTCGTCACGATGAAACAAAAAAATGTGACTCTAGTGGAATGCTCCAATTAAATCCAAGGTAATGTAATTAAGGACGTGAGAATACATGCTAAAGCGTCAATATAAAGTTGGTGAATTCATAGGTTTAAGTAAGTATAAGTGTGGATCACAAGATTTCTATGTGTGTGACTATTATAACAAATACAATATCACAAGAAAAGTATTACTATTGCACTAAGTTCATGACACTAAAGCCTTAACCAAACTTCAAGTTGTTACACATTTGCCCCAGAATTCGATGTTTTGCCAAAACACCCAAGTACTCCTCAAATTAAACGCGCTCGCTAGACATGTGGGAAACCAGAATCTAGATTGGTGTGTCAACCCCAATAGATATATCTATAGCATTTTTGCTTACACAAATTAATTAACGGTTCATGATAGTAGGGACTTGGCAATAAGGTAACTTAGGCAATACATAAAAGTTTAAAGTACTTTTTTCCATAGGTAAAGCGAGCAATGCATTGTCACCCTAAAGTATTTTAAAAATAAGTATTAAGTAAAGGTAGGGCTATGAAACTCACCTCAAGTAATCATGTGATATGGTAATAGCAAGAACACAAAAATGTCAAAGTATCATAACCGCGACCTAATTAAATAAAAAGGTGCTTTAGGTTTACAATATGATGTGAACTATATGCATATGAGTTTTATAAATTTTTGTCACCCTTACATATTTGTGTCTAAGGTTTTCCAAGTTCCAAATGTGATTTTAAAACAAGTTTTCCAAGTGTTTGAAAATAGAAAGTCTAAAACTGTTTCTGAAACAAAGTGTTTACCCGACTTCTAGGGGTCGTAACTCAATCATTTGCTAATGAAATTAGTCCATTATAAAGCCTAAAACTATAGTTATTTGAGTTTTATTTCCAAAAATGTAAGCCATTCATTCTAGTTTCAAAAGTCCAACACAACACACGGATGTCAAAGCTATTAATTTTCAGAAAACTTTACTCAATTGGTCGTAACTCCTTCATAACTTAACCTTTTTGGGTAATTCAAGTTGCTGAGTTTAGATCTATATATTTGCTTCAAAAGTTAAAACTACCATGGTTCCAGGTTCCAAGCCTAAAGTGCTCAAAAACGCGACATAAAATTTGACCTCAAAACTGTACCAGCAGTTTTGAAAAAATCATTCGAAAATGCTAAAAGATCCCATAATTTATAAGTTTCCGCAAGAACATACCTAAGACAGTTTATTAAAAGAAAATGGAAAGAATTTACCAAAATCTTTCTTTAAAGGATTAAAACATGCTCACAAGTCGACTAAAAAATCTGGACAATTTTAGGGTTTTTATCAAAAAGTATTAAATTAAGTTGTTACACAACAAGCATATAATGGTGATGTGAAATCAAGAATAAAACCCTTAACTCAAAAGCTTGGAATCCTTGTTGTTCTTGGTGTTGGCTTTCGAAATAAGTGAGAGAAGAGGAGAGTGTTTAATGAGTTTGAATGGTAAATGAAGAGTTAGTCACAAGTCCTAGGTTTATGTAAAAAAATGTGGTAAAGGTTGAATGATTTTTATGTGTCACAAGAGAGTGTAATGGAAAATGAAGCAAAGCATCTTGGAGTGGCATATAGGCCGGCCAAAAGGAAGGAAAATGAGGAGGGGGTGGTCTCCAAGGTTACTAGGTTTATGTGATAACATGTATATCAAAGGGGTATTTTTAGGTCCTCGGTTTAGGATCTGACTAGCCTTTGTAAGATGATAGATAACTTGGATAAATCCAAATCAACTATATGAGAGACACTGACTATGAATATCAAGTGTTAATGCATAATCTTAACACAAGAATAAAGAAGAAATAATAATTCTAAATTGCTATTAAGCTCTATGCTTCTATTGATATTTCAATCACTTACTCGTTTATAACATTGTGCCTTAGGGTTCCTTTTATACACTAAGGAAACCCTAATGGGCTTTACAAACGTCAAAGGATAATATATATCCTTTCCTAAGATATCTCCTAAGATATCTCTAAGATAACTAT